>NQII01002300.1:354992-375191 GCA_002778355.1 Clitarchus hookeri
AGTGAAGTGATACAGATATGTTTAATAGTAGGGGAAGTTCCAGTTATATCGACTGTAATCTACTTAGTGATTTATAAGAATGGCAATTAATGCCGCAATCTAACTTCTAAATACAAAACAAGCAGTTTCTTCAGCATCTTAAAATGCACCATCTCTCCATAACCTATATAAAATTAATTGGCTATAACAAAANATAGGCTAGTGTAAAATCCAAAAATCCTAGGTTAGTTGAAAAATGTAAAATGGTGATTCACCCATCGTGGGGTTAGGTTCTGTTAGGTTAGGTGGGCACATGTTACGAAATTAGTCGGACGTTAATGCCCCTCGTATATTCGTGTTCTGCATCATTAGTGGAGTGGAAATATACCATTTTCCGTGAAATTATTGTTTTTTTTTTTACAGAAAAGCCCCCTAAACTTAATAATTACCCAAATAAAACGTTAAAAAGACACGTAGACAACGTTCGACGATGTTATCAAGTTATTAACAAATTTTCTTTATGTTCTTGTAAACACATTTCGTAGGCCAACATAATTGACCTTAGCACACACAACTTGCAAACGCAATGGTTAATACTACATATATTTTAACATACCTTAGAACTGTGGATCTGAAGCGTTTCAACATTTCTGCCGCTCTTTCCGCGACGTTGCAGGGTTTCATTTCCCCTCGCCTAATTAGGGAATACAACGATTCGGTGAGGTTAATGATGTCCTGTTGGCGTTGGTGACTTATCTTTTATTCACCTTGCTAGAACTCATGACTGCACACAAAAACTACCGCAACATATAACGTAAAATACAATAAATAAAATTTTAAGCAAACCTGAAATAAATTTAAAAAATATTAAACACGTGAGAACGCACTACGAGTAATCTCTTATACAGTTTTAAAAAACGAAAATACAACGAAAAATAATAAAGAGCGGATATTAGAAAAAAAAAAAAAACCGATAAATGAATTATTATAGGTTAAACAAGATAATCGCACAAATTCTCTTGCACGTGTGTCAACCACAGCCAGTCAACAACACACGGAACGAAGGTTTGTAAACAAATGGCAGCTCTACTTTAACCTTGAGCGGGATCATGTGACTACGCAAGAAACGTTGAAATCTAAATACGTTAGCATCACGTCATTAATAATTGGCATAAGACACAAGTCTTTTCAAAGCCCATTTGTAAGCGATAAATTAACAATTACGTTAAAACTTTGGAACTATTTCCTCTCTTTGTGCTGGCAACCGAATGGCATAACTGTATCCGCGCTCGCCGCTGTTTGTAATTTTATATGCATATAGCTAACGGCTAGGGTGTTTTTTCAAAAGTTTCTTACGGTCGTGAACCGACTGCACACATTGTTATAATTCTGTCAAAATTACATCCTTCCCAGCGAAGGAATCTAAATGTTTTAGCACAAAAGTTATTTTCATAAGCAAAAGACCTAGGCAGCAGTTCTAATGTTACTTGCTTTAAAAATTACATGGCTGGACCATTTTTGCAAAATTTGCATAAGTGATATATATTACTGTGGAAGGGTGCTGTAAAAATTTGGATCAAATTGATTAAACCATTTCGTTTCAAGACAAATTTTTTCATAATTGGTAATGTAATAGCAATGTCTGCCATTTGCATGTGTGTAAAAAAAATTGACTTGGAAGTATTTTATGCGACAAGTTGTAGGTTACTTGAGTAGGAATTTCTATAAGTCTGCAAATATGCTTATCTCTGTGCATACTGAGCAAACTTAAGATTTGGCAATATTCTAGTGAAAAGAAAAATACAACACAAGATTAAATTGAACATATTTTATCAAGGTACCCACGTCGGGAAAATGCCTCCCTATACCCAAAATGGCGATTATAGCGTGCAAGGGTGGCATCAGGTATTAAAGGCGCATGTGAATCAGATTTGTAAATCAGTTTATCACACAGNGGAGAGTTTCAACATTTCTGCCGCTCTTTCCGCGATGTTGCACGGTTTCATTTCCCCTCACCTAATTACGGAATACAGCGATTCGGTGAGGTTAATGATGTCCTGTTGGCGTTGAAGAGTGGTTACTTCTCTATTCTTCACCTTGCTAGAACTCATGACTGCACTCAAAAACTACCGAGAAAATAAAATAAAAAATAATAATAATAAAAAAAAAAACACCCCACCCCCAATAAATGAATTATTATAGGTTAAACAAGATAATCGCACAAATTCTCTGCACGTGTCAACCACAGCCCTTCAACAACACACGGAACGAAGGTTTGTAAACAAATGGCCGCTCAACTTTAACCTTGAGCGGGATCATGTGACTACGCAAGAAACGTTGAAATCTAAATACGTTAGCATCACGTCATTAATAATTGGCATAATAAGACAAGTCTTTTCAAAGCCCATTTGTAAGCGATAAATTAACAATTACGTTAAAACTTTGGGACTATTTCCTCTCTTTGTGCTGGCAACCTAATATGCATGTAGCTAACGGCTAGGGTGTTTTTTCAAAAGTTGATTTTCAAAAGTTTCTTCCGGTCGTGAACCGACTGTACACATTGTTATAATTCTGGCTAAATTACATCCTTCCCAGCGAAGGAATCTAAATGTTTTAGCACAAAAGTTATTTTCATAAGCAAAAGACCTAGGCAGCAGTTCTAATGTTACTTGCTTTAAAAATTGCATGGCTGGACAATTTTTGCAAAATTTGGATCAAATTGATTAAACCATTTCGTTTCAAGACAAATTTTTTCATAATTCGTAATGTAATAGCAATGTCTGCCATTTGCATATGTATAAAAAAAAAAAATTGATTTGGAAGTATTTTATGCGACAAGTTGTAGGTTACTTGAGTAGGAATTTCTATAAGACTGCAAATATGCTTAACTCTGTGCATACTGAGCGAACTTAAGATTTGGCAATATTCTAGTGAAAAGAAAAATACAACAAGAGATGAAATTGAACATATTTTATCAAGGTGCCCACGTCGGGGAAATTCCTCCCTATACTCAAAATGGTGATTATAGCGTGCAAGGGTGGCATCAGGTATTAAAGGCGCATGTGAATCAGATTTGTAAATCAGTTTATCACACAGAGATTACAACAGCAGCTCAAAATTGTCTCCTCCGCATCAGAGGCATACTTTGCAGTGCTGCAGCAGGTTGCGGAGCACATCACTAAAGATGGCCGGCATGTTCTTGTTGGTTTCAAATGCTGCGTGAACCCTGGCCTCACGTTCTCTGGTATTCCCAGGAGTGTCGTACACCAGTGGTTTCACGTGTCCCCAAAGGTAGAAATCCAAAAGCATTAGGAGGTCGGGGGGGATCGAAGTGGCCANAGTGCTGCAGCAGGTTGCGGAGCACATCACTAAAGATGGCCGGGATGTTCTTGTTGGTTTCAAATGCTGCGTGAATCCTGGCCTCACGTTCTCTGGTATTCGCAGGAATGTTTTACACCAGTGGTTTCACGTGTCCCCAAAGGTAGAAATCCAAAAGCATTAGGAGGTCGGGGGGGATCGAAGTGGCCANTACACCAGTGGTTTCACGTGTCCCCAAAGGTAGAAATCCAAAAGCATTAGGAGGTCGGGGGGGATCGAAGTGGCCAGACAATGGGAACTCCTACTGTTAACCAGACGGGGCAGTGTAACCTACACATGTAATGCCCGGTGTGCTATTACACTGTTCGGTTGTCACCGGGTTGCAAACTAACCCTGCTCACTGGTATCGCCATGTTATGGTGAGACATTTCCGGACATGGGTACCTTAATAAAGAATGTTCCATTTCATCTCGTGTACCACCCCCATGAATTTGTTAACACTTATTCATTGACAATCTGTATAATGATTACGCAGTGGACATATATCAGCAGATAATGTAAACACCAGCTGCAAGTCACATGGCAATGTTTATTTTGAAATGTAAGAAGATAACTACCAACAGGCTGAAAGTAGGAACTTGGCAGGGCTTTCAAAATTACTCTTATTACTAGAGACCCCTGAAAAAGGTTAATAAAACTCTCTCAATATCTGTGAAAAAAATTCCTCAAAACTGTGAATAAAATACAACATAGCAGTACAAAAAATTATTTAGAAAATTTCAACTACATATACAATATTTATCACGCAACAACAATTTAAATATCTCTAACAAGAACAGTTTATATTTAAGAATCAGTGGATAAAAAAACAACCCGGTTACATTAAAAAAATTAATTTTAAAACTCTCAGAATGCACAATACATATGAAAATTACCTAAAATCTCAATAATGACTTAATAACAAATTATACTTTGTATTTAACGGTAGTAATTAAGTTATTTTATTAACTGTTGCATAGTATGAAATGTGCAGTATCTTTCACAAACATTTCTTTGAATAAACAACAATATTCAATCTTCTTATTACTGTTATTTAGAAATCACTTCTCAGTAACAATATCAGCAGCAAACTTACTACCAAAATACTGTTCAAAAAGAATTGCAAGGTTTTGTGGAGTTAAGTTGGTTCTCAGATCTGAAGAATGTGACTATATGCAGAAAATGCTCTTTCACTGTCAGCATTGGAAGGTGGAATCCATAATACTGACAGATTGTTCCGCAAAGTTAGTGCGTTGTTCATGTAAACCGAACAAAACTTTGACGACCAACTGGCTTCGTTTCGCCCAACAGTTCCAACACTTGACTCTGGAATGCCAAGTAGCCTTCAAGAAATTTCTGTTGAGACAGTTTGGAGAGAAGGGGAAATTTCTTTGCACTTTCATTCAATGAGTCATCAAGTTTTGTTCACCACATATTTAGGATTAAAAAGTTTCCCAATGTCAAAAAAAAGTCTTTTCCTGCATC
This sequence comes from Clitarchus hookeri, assembly GCA_002778355.1. Classification (NCBI taxonomy): domain Eukaryota; kingdom Metazoa; phylum Arthropoda; class Insecta; order Phasmatodea; family Phasmatidae; genus Clitarchus; species Clitarchus hookeri. The sequence goes on from NQII01002300.1 coordinate 359,814, forward strand.
ACAATTAATCAGATCAGTGAGTTTGGTGAGGCATTTCAAACCCATACTAATGAAATCCTCACGAACCGAGTGTTGCTTCACTTTGGGAGACAGCTTGGAAAGTTCAGTGGATGTTTGTTCAAAGAACCTCTGCTTATCAAAAGGAATTTTTCAGTACATCTGAAAGTTCTGGATACACTTCACACGTTTGCACCTTCAAATTGAACAATAGCTTCAATTTTTTTTTGAGGAGTGCTCAACTAGAAAAACAGATTAACATTTTATGACAGCAATGTTGTCGCTTGACAGATTTCTGAAGTATGTGACAGCACTGCTTCCTTCTTCCTCCTGCACAAGAAACTCTACTAAATCTTCCAGATAGTCTGCTACATATTTAGCAGCGCCAAACCAGGAATTCCACCTTTTCAACACAGGTACAGGAAACAGTAGTGGTTTTTTCTTCTTCTTCTTCTTCTTCAAGATACTTTGGCTTGTCGTTTTCGTTGCACAGAAATAATATATTTTTGTTCCGAAGAGTTTTTTTTAAAGTTTTCTTTCTTTGAAACGTGAAGTTTTGGTAAGTATGCTTCTTTAATCTGTTGGCAGGTCACCAGCTCCTGACAAAAATAAAACATCTTTTATTTCTATACACAATTAAGTGAAAGAAAGCAAATTCTGAAAAATTACACTTGGAGCAGCAATGCAATGAAGAAGAATTACTGCTGAATGCTTACATTTGTTTTTCAGATTACAATCACTTTCTTATGAACTGGTTCACTGTTGATTCTGACAGATTTCAACAAAAATAGCAGAATAATTTTTTGCATCGAAAATATGTTTATCCTAAACATCAGTGAAGTTGCCAATATCCATAATTTCCAGAAGTATTGATTTGAATTAGTTTGGTTGTAAAATTCAGATTAAATGTTAATCACGTGTTTATTAATAAACAACCAGTTATACAAATTACAATTAAGAAATATGCAAGAAATATTAATATTTATGTTTATGACAGAAGAAAGACTGTTAGTAAGTGCAAACAAAACAAATGGAAAACAGTTAGGTCTAATATTAGCCTGTACTCACTTTCAACATGTGTGTCCAGTAGTGATGGGACGACTATTAGTTTGGCCGACTAGCCGACTGGTCGGTTGGAAAAAGGCTGACTAGTCGGCCAAGCCGATAATTTCTTTCGGCGATGTTCGGGCAAAATCGGTAATGTTCGTCGCGCCTCGCACGCGTCGCGCGTGCGGACATGTACGAACAGGTTTTGGTTTACTTTGCATTTTGTTACAGTATCGTTCACATACGGTCTGGCATTACTGACTGGGTTTTTTTTTTTAATAAAACAAAAGTCAGTGAGTTGCTTAGCTAAGACAGTTTGTATTATAGTGAAAGTACCTACTTAATATTGGGTCACATCGAAGAAGAAATTGCGTGTGTGGACTTTCTTTGACGAATTGGAGGTTGATTCCCATAAAGTGAAGTGTAATCAATGCCAAACAGTTATTTCTCGCGGTGGGCAGGGGAATACAGCAAACACTACTAGTATGACTAACCATATTAAATACAAACATCCACAGCTGATGCCTCAGTTAGGTTCTGTGATTAAATGTAGTTCATCAAACGATACAACCCCGAGTACGTCGCAGTCACAGATAGACGAATTACCTCCAGCGTTGCCTATTCCGTCAAGTCCAGTGTCGTCAGAAGTCAATTTATCTCAAAAATACCAGCAAAGTATAGAAGAAAGTTTCGTTGTATACAGTGGTCACATGAAGATTCTAGATCAAGGAACATTAGTATTGCTATTGGTGAGATGATTGCTTTGGACAACCAGCCGTTGTCTATTGTTGAAAATACTGGCTTCAGAAACTTGACGAGAAAAGTGAAACCAAAATATAACATACCAAGCAGAAAATATTTTACAGACATCATGCCACATCTCTACGAAGAAACTAAATCTCAAATTCGAAAAGGACTGCTAAGTGCCGCCGCAATCTCAGTTACTACAGATTTGAGGACAAATATAAAGAACGTGGAAAGTTTCGAGTTTTACACTGGCTTAGTGACGATTTCAAATTTCACCATGCAGTATTACAAATGAAACATTTCCCCAGAATCACATACAACCATTAATATAAAAAACTGCTTAGAAGAAATTCCAACATTGTGGAATATAAACATGACCATAATTCATGCCATCGTGCGAGATAACTGAAGAAATGTGGCAAAAGCTATCGACGNTACAACCATTAATATAAAAAACTGCTTAGAAGAAATTCCAACATTGTGGAATATAAACATGACCATAATTCATGCCATCGTGCGAGATAACTGAAGAAATGTGGCAAAAGCTATCGACAACTCAGTTTTTAATGGAGTTCCTTGTTTTATACACACGTTGCAACTGGCAGTAAAAACTGCATTGAAACATGATACTATGGCATAAATACTTGCAAAACCTAGACGAATAATTACATATTTCCACCATTCTAGTCCAGCTCAGTCAAAACTTCGTGATTTGCGGCAAGAACTCAACTTACCAGACCATCAGCTNATTTCCACCATTCTAGTCCAGCTCAGTCAAAACTTCGTGATTTGCGGCAAGAACTCAACTTACCAGACCATCAGCTTATGCAAGACTTATCTACTAGATGGAATTCATCGTAGATGTACTACAGAGCAGAAAGTCTTGTTTTTGCCCGACATAGTTTATATCTGACTGAAACATCTGTACATTTCGAAAATTTATCTACTGAAGGGTGGAAAATGCTCCGAAAAAGCCTTGTTGACGACTTCGGTAAGTAAGAGATTACCAAGATCGTAAGTTCAAATTGCTCATCGTTATCTGAAGTTATACCTCGTGTGAAAACCTTGCAGAAATATGTAGAAAATTACTATGATGAAAACAATGAAATCATGGAAACAAAACTGCTATTANCTGTACATTTCGAAAATTTATCTACTGAAGGGTGGAAAATGCTCCGAAAAAGCCTTGAACTGCTGAAGCCATTCATAGGGATTACCAAGATCGTAAGTTCAAATTGCTCATAGTTATCTGAAGTTATACCTCATGTGAAAACCTTGCAGAAATATGTAGAAAATTACTATGATGAAAACAATGAAATCATGGAAACAAAACTGCTATTAGAAAATTATTTTAAGAGCAGATTTAACTTTGAGCATAACAAACTCTTTACCCTGGCAACTTTGTTGGATCCACGATATAAGCAGCAGTTTTTCGATGCTGAGGAACTTATAACCGTTAGGTCACAATTTTTATTGGAAACTCAGAGTGAATGACAAAGATGAAGAACCTCTTCGTATCACCACCAACGAAGACAGCACGGAAACAGCAACAAATCGTAATTTCTGGCAATGCTACTATGAATAGCCTCAAGAAAAATCGAAACTGCTCAAGATGAAAAGTCAGGTGCANGTTTTTCGATGCTGAGGAACTTATAACCGTTAGGTCACAATTTTTATTGGAAACTCTGAAAAATAATCTGGGTAATGACAAGAGTGACTGACAAAGATGAAGAACCTCTTCGTATCACCACCAACGAAGACAGCACGGAAACAGCAACACATCGTAATTTCTGGCAATGCTACTATGAATAGCCTCAAGAAAAATTGAAACTGCTCAAGATGAAAAGTCAGGTGCANATCGTAATTTCTGGCAATGCTACTATGAATAGCCTCAAGAAAAATTGAAACTGCTCAAGATGAAAAGTCAGGTGCAGCTCACGAACTGCACTCGTACTTTGCGTTACCCGTAATAAATCACAGCAATGATCCATTTGAGTGGTGGAACCGTAATAGTATTAGATATCCCGAAATGTCGCGCCTCGCTAAAGTGTACCTTTGTTGTCCATCTAGTTCTGTTTACAGTGAACGACTCTTCTCCGAAGCTGGTAATGTATACAAAACAAAAAGAAATTGATTACTGCCAGAAAGGGCAGAGTTTTTAGTCTTTTTACACCACAATTTGCCTCTAATTAAAAAATATACTAATGCTAACTAGAGTAACATGTGTACCGAAATGTCACTTTTGTTATATGATACACATAGTGATTATGTAACATTCATTTTTCTTAAGTTTGAAATGGTCTCATTTAATATTATTCAGAGTTGTGCCTGCTTTCTTTAGAATTTAATTTTTGTTAAAATTTTAATCTTTTTGGTTTAATGTTGAGTTTGATTGTTTGTTAATTACAAAGGAGAAGTTCCTGCCTCTATTTTATATTTATTTTAATAATGAATACGTAATGTTTGAAATTGTGATTCTAAAATAAATAATAAACAGGAGATTACATAATTATGTTCATTATTAAGAGTTGCAGAAACTTGCGTTCAGAATTAATTTTTTTGTTAAACTTAGTCATATAAGTACTAACTACTAACCAAATCTTTTATTCCTTCCTTTGTTCCCATTCCTAGATTATATTACCAATTGTAAGACTGATACTAAAATAAAAATAATTAATAATGACAGAATTTCATTTCAATCACCCTATTTTAAAAATAGTAATGTGAATAAAGTAATGGCCCGACTAGTCGGTGCTTTTTGCCGACTAGTTGCAGACTATAAATATAGCCGGATAGTCTGCTTTTCCGACTAGTCGGTACATCGCTAGTGTCCAGCCATTTCCTCATACTCGGGTGGTCAACTTTTTCAAGAGGAATATTTGCCTCTGTAATCATTTCAACAAAACTAGACACAAATTCCTGCTTCTGAACTAACTGTAGTTACCCATTTTCATAGTCATTTATTGAAACTGGTTTAGATGTGGATACATTTTGCTGAAGAAATACTTTCTTTTTCTTAGTGCGAGTTTCATTCTTGATGTGTTTCGTGCACAGGTATTTTCTTGCCCAATCGATACGCACATTGCAAAACTTGCACATCATTATTTTCTCTCTTACATCAAAAATGTAAAAACCTTCAGACTTCATTTCACTTTCGCGATCGTATATTGACAACACTTTTGGCATTTTAACGGTGGCTCGTATGATAAATAATTTACTCAACAACACATCACATCCTACACACGTGGTTTTAGCAGAACCAATTTAGACTAAACAATGTATAAATTAATGTAGTACTGCAACACGCACATAGTTTTCCGGAATCTTTACTAATCGATTGGCAGCAACAGCGCGTGTGACTGGCAACAGAAGAAACACAATTTAATAGGATAATGTTCATCGACTATAGACATAGGTAGCGCTGCATCGTATCTCCAATGTGAATTTTTTTTTTTTTAAGGTTATGAAAAGGATGCATCTGTGGAAATGTTTACACACGTCCAGTTTTATAAGTAGTTTTGTTATTATAACATTTTAATTTTTGTTTGCGTGTACAGTGAAACTTCCCTTAAAGGACACTTCTCAAAAGCGGACAACTCACTTGAGCGGACAAATTCTGATTCCCTGGCATAGTCCCATTCATTTCTTCATATTAAATTCTTCTATAAAGTGGACACTCCCTATGAGAAAAGAAGGTTTTTCTGAGAAAAGCCTTCAGCAGCCTCCCAGAAAGTAATGTTTTCTGAGAAAAGCCTTCTCCCCTCTGTTTGGTTTGCCTTCCACTTACATCCTTTGTCTCAAATTCCTAGATTGCAATTGCGCCACACTGTACAAACATGTTTACCTCTTCAGTTTGTTTCTGATTTTCGAGCGATAAAAACAGCTCTAATATGCCTCCCCGTGTGCGTTTGACACTTAAAGTGGAAAAATTAAAGCCAGTGAACGTGAAAAACTAAGTGTGCAATACTGCGCTGCAAAATTCCAAAATAGGAAAGACTCAGGTGAGTGAGATTATAAAAAATAAACCGGAATTTTAGATAGATTCAGCAAACACTGAAATTACTAATCTCGTAGATCATTTCCAAAAACAGCCGGTTTGAGCATTGACGATGCAGTTTTCAAATGGTTTTGCCGCGCTCGGGCTGCAAACATTTCACTTTCCGGTCCGATCATTCGAGAAAAGGCCTTGGAAGTTGCAAAAAAATTTAGGTCAAATGGATTTCAAAGCCTCTGTAGGATGGCTAGACAAATTCAAATCTCGGCATAAGATATCTTATAAAACCATTAGTGGAGAAGGGGCCTCAGTAGACACAGAAGTAGTACAAAGTTGGACAGAGAAGCTTCAACAATATTGCGGTGGTTTTGAACCCAAAAACATTTATAACTGCGATGAGACGGCCTTATTTTTTAGAGCACTTCCGGATAAAACCATGCAGTTGAAAAATGAGCGTTGTCAAGGTGGAAAAGTTTTAAAGGAGCGTTTAACTTTGCTCTTATGCACAAATATGCTTGGTGAATTTGAAAACACTCTAGTCATNATAGGAGAGGCAAAAAATCCTCGGTGTTTCAAAGGTATCAATATCAATTTGTTGCATGTGGATTGGAATTCTAATTCTAAGGCGTGGATGACCAGAGATGTTATGAACATTTGGTTGACAAAATTGAACAACAAAATAATTCTATAAAATCAAAAAATAATTTTATTTATGGATAACGCAACCTCCCATCCCAATACAAATTTCAGCAATGTGGAAATTGTATTCCTCCCACCGAATACAACTGCTACATGCCAACCTTTGGACCAAGGGATTATAAAGAACTTCAAAACTCACTATAGAAAGTGTGTTTTGAAGCACCTGTTGGCCAACATGGACAATGCGACATCGTCAAGTGATCTTGCAAAGAAAATTAACATCCTGGATGCGATTCACTGGATAACGTCCTCCGTGAAAAAAATAAGCAAAGAAACTGTGTTACATTGCTTCATAAAGTCGGGATTCGTAAATTCCAGCGATGAAGCCGCAAATCTACAAGATGTTGATGAAGATGGAGAACTTCAAGACCTGCTAACATCATACGGCCCGACGAGCGAAACAACGTACGCCGACATCGATGGAAGTATGGTCAGAGAAAATAATTCTCTGAATGTTGCAGATCTTATTCGTGAAGGTAATCATACAGTTATACGTACACATATGTAATAATGTTTTTGTCTTTAAAAAANTTTGGTCTTAAAAAAACAAATTAATTTTTCATTTGTTTGCATTTCAGAGGATAATCTAAATGACGAAGAAATTTTACGAGTGTCAGAAGTGGAGGACGATGACCCACCGATGAAGGCTGAAGAAGTCTTGATACAAATTAAGCGGGTCAAAAATTTTTTTATTTCAAACAGTGACGCTGAGGGACTCGACTTAGCATTGAGGATTCAGTCAAATGTTGAAAATAAAATTCTTATTAAAAGAAAAAATTAATAAAAAATAAGACTTTTTTAAGTGTTAATTTCCGTCATAAATTTTATTGCTCCCAAAAGCGGGCACTTCTATATAGCGGACAATATTTAATTCCCCAAGGGTGTCCGTTATAGGGAAGTTTCACTGTATATAGCACGCATTGTGAGAGAAAATTGGAGTTATGGAGTTATTCACAATGTAAATAAATAAATAAAAACTGTCTTCAGTTGGTAAAAAAAAGTGTAGCAAAATCTTGTTAAATGTATAATAAATATACTTTATCCTATGAATATNAAAACTGCCTTCAGCTGATAAAAAAAGTGCAGCAAAATCTTGTTAAATGTATAATAAATATACTTTATCCTATGAATATTATACGTCTTTCTTTGCATGATTTTCTTCAATCTACCTGAATTCCGGTATCCTTGGTAGTACTGGCAGATAAAGGAATTTATTTTCGCCACTTAAATATACTATTTAGTGATAAATTTTGCAAATTTCATTTTTAACCTGTATTTTAACAATTTAGTTGCCAAAATAAAAAAATAAGTGTAATTTCACAATATTTCGTTCTACACAATTTTCACGGGTCCCTACTTGTTACTGTGAACAGCCTTTATGTCTACAGGGTTCCCACCAACTTGTTCCAGTCAATTTCCCAGAGTTTACCTCGTTATATAATTTTTCCCCACGTGCTGAAATTTAAAACCAGACACAGGCTACGTATTTTGCAGTACACTAATTACATGGGAATTTTTTTGTACATTATACAAACAAACACTAAGGTTTTTATAAGTCACGTAATTTAAATTAGGCCTAATTACCCATTTTAATGTAGGTGTTTGTGAACACTTCAATGATGTTTCCCTTAATTACCATACAATGTAAATATAAAAATTTTGAAGTCTCTTCACACTCCACCACTCACCATAAAAATATCTTCCATGTCCTAAAATACACATTACATGTACAAATTTTATAGGTCCTAACTACCCACCCCATTCCAAATACAGTAAAACCTCTATTATTTGTTTTTCATGGGACTTACTGAAAAAAACTAAATGCTGGAAAACTCTTGGGCCACTTTCCTCAAAAAGTAAAACCTAACAAAAAAAAAAAAAATTATTTCATCCATGGGTGTACTGAGTTGCCTGTTTACATAAAATTCACAAAATTTCTGCCAAATGTAAAAAGTAGCAAAAAAAATGGCAAAAATCTAAGAAGATTCATTAATAAACCATGATTTAAAATAGAAAAGTGCAAAAAATTGTTAAAATTTAAATTATTATACATAGTTTAATCATAATAATGCTGCATTTTATATTTTTAACTCTTCTTTGGAGGCAAATTTAACACAGTTTTTTTTGAGTTTGACATGTATAAAAACGATTTTTTGAAATTATATTTAACTCCGCTAAAAATTCAGTTGCCTGAAATGTTTTTAAATTTCGCCAAATTAAACGCAGTCTGCAAGTTGACAACACTCGCCATCTTGTTTGACAGTTGATATCACTGCATCTCTTAAAAAAGTTACTAGCGTAATTTTATCTTAACAGAATTAATTCGTGAAAACATACTGTCCCCCTTTAATGCTTGTAATTTACATGGATATTTACTGTAGTGACCTAAAAATTATTACGTTTGCATTGTGGAACGAGAGTAAAGTTCAAATCTGTTCCGTCCATTATGAATGTGAGGTTCTGATCCGCACCACATCCATTAAACATACGTGTTTTATTTGCGCAAATATTAGTTTCCTGACTTCAAACAAAGAAATGCCTGCAATTATTATGTTTTACCTGTTTGACATAATTTAAAACAAATAGTGTTTGAATTATCAAAAATAAACGTGGTTCTTAACAATTGCAATGTTTCATGACAACTAGTTGTGTATATTAGCATTTGAGTTTAGGGAGCGTGTTTACCTACTCTTGGCGCTACCAAATTTTGGTAGTACCATTAAGATAGTTTTTTCCCACATAAACAATAGTTCCGAATATATGTTGGTTTTTGGACAGAATATCTGATCGATGGATGCGGGTAAATTAATGATTTAAGGACGTAGCATGCAGTTTTTTTTAAACATTGTTTATATAGGATATTTATTGGTACAATAAAAAAAAAATAGACTGATACAGTAACGCAACAACGAGGTTTCACTGAACAGTATAAGATAATAGCAAAATTTCTGCNAAAAAAAAATAGACTGATACAGTAACGCAACAACGAGGTTTCACTGAACAGTATAAGATAATAGCAAAATTTCTGCCATATTCATTAAGAAGTTTGCACAAAGAAATTTACACACAGTGTACAAAGTATGCACATATTATCTAAAGCAGAAATTTTAAAGCACATTACACACAGCAATGTATTTGTTGTTGCTTTGCCACCCTATTACAATTAATCAAAAATATGATTCAAGCTCATAGGTCACTAAATAGGCAATCTTGGTACCACTAAACTGCTGTTTCTTGTGAAATTACACTATCTGGGAACATTTTAGCAAGTAGTCATTCCCTGGTGACTATTGAAACTACATATCTTTCTTTGCAACATCCACGGTATAGTCCTATAATTAAAACAATAANCATTCCCTGGTGACTATTGAAACTACATATCTTTCTTTGCAACATCCACGGTATAGTCCTATAATTAAAACAATAAATGTTATTGCTGTTATTATTCATTGATTTATTCACTATCCCCCAGAAAACTTATTTTATTACCTGTACCTGAAGATACATCTTCAACCACTGTACTGCATGATGGTTTATAACTTCTTGCTCTAGTGATACATAAATTATTTACACCTTTTGGTACTTGTCAATTTGAAGGTTGAGTCAGAAATAAAGACAGATACACAACTATAACTTGCAGTAACTAAAATTTTGACACATCAAATAATGAGGTGCTTTGTCTCAAGTTTCACTCTACTTTCACAATAGAAACACAAATTCTAAATTAAAACGAACTACCTGTAAATATTTTTTTTTTTTTTACATAACCTACATCCTCAAAAGAAAAAAAAACTTTTGTTATGATTAAAGTGTTCCTTAAAACATTTTACTGCTCCTGTAGGATTAATACCAACACTGTATAAAAAAAAATATTACAATTTCTAGCACTCTTCAGTCTTCTCACCTTCTGGTTATTTTGTTATGTAAACATGGTTGTCATGAAAACATACTATGTACCAACACCAAAATGAATTATAGTAATAATAGAATACAAAAATATTAGCCAGTTGCAACATAATTCTTAGGTTCAGTACGTTATGGTGAAAATACAATATTTTCAATATTAAAACTTGTTTAAGATGTTTCTCGGCAGGTATTACTAACTTAACTGCCTTGAATTTATCAGACGTGGTACCATCGTCCACAACCACGCTCCCACAATTGATGTTCATGCGACAGAGGGACTGATTAGAAAAATTCTACATCCAATAAATTACGTAAAAAATTTATTTTTTGATAGCTAGTGGCAGTACATTTTTCATTACTTGTCTCGAAATACAGCTTCATTTTTTAATTAAATTTTAACTAACAAAACAAATTCAAATATACGAAAACTGCAGGATACATTCTATGAATCAAAATTTTCAACAACTACAGATATTAGACAAAGTTCCAACACTCAACACACTCCTGCACAAACTACCAATCAACCCTAAAAGTTTTTTACGGAAGTACATTACTGTTTTAAAAATAATAATAAATTAATATGTACAACACTAAAACTATTCTAACTGCTCCTTACAAATAATGTGGGAGTAAATACCTTGTTTCGCAATCATCAGAATAACCATGCCCAACTTCAGCAATATTAAAAAGGCACCAACATTAGTGTGTGGTCATTTAAATATACGACTCTTCAAATATACGATTTTTAACAAGCATAGACAAAAATTTATTCAGTACTAAAACTTTATCTACAGTCCTCACAAATTTATGAAACTTATGATAATCTTAAATAATTATACACAAACCAGATGTAACAGTTCTAAAAGATTCAGAAACTTTTCAAACTTTTTCAAGCTTGAGTTGAAATGAAAGGCCGGAAGAAATTTAAGTATTTAAGTATCCAGAGGTTCGCGCTGATCCCCGCAGTCACAGAAGATTTATTTAAGTATGGAATGCCAATGAGAAAAGCAATGTAGAGGCGGGGAGCCCCGAGGCAGAGGCGTTTTAAGTTCACCAAAGGCCGGAGGAGAAACCACCAGGAGGCACACGGCGAGGTGCGTTGCTCTGCTGGGGGACTGGAGCTGGGGCTGGGGCTGGAGCTGGAGCTGGAGCTGTGGTGCCATTCACCGCTGGGGTGCTCGGGCCATCGCCAGCAGATGAGATTGCCTTCTCTGCATTGGTGGCTGCATTGGTGGCCACGTAGCCCTCCCCGGTTACAGGGTTGCCATCTGTGGAGACATGGGGACAGCCAGTCAGAAAGAAGCACAGACCTCAGGCTTGATACAAAGGCACTTTTACATCTCTCTTTAGCAGAAAAAAACAGCAGAGTAATGTACCTTAACAAAAAAAAAAATTGAAAATTGGCCAATGAAATTTTTTTAGAATACAGAGAATGTCCGTCACAGCAATTACCATTCCATAAATGCACATGTTTGAATTACTGTAATCACTTACATGGTACAAACCGAATACACTGATAATTATTCAGGTTTGACATTCTGGGACAACAGTTGAATGGGTGATTGTTAAAACAGACCTAAGTCACAAATTGTGCAGTTTTGGGTTAACAACAGATTCTGATGCTCCGAGGGTAGAAAAACATGTTGGTGTTAAAAGGGCCCACATGTCACCCTATCATGGATAACCTAGAGGTGACTACAAAATGGGACCTCAACCATTGATTCAGGTATCTTTTAATGCTCTGTGTTGGTAGCATGATATTGCTTGGACCAGTAGCCATCTGTTTCAACAGCTGGTACACAAGGTTGTGTGTACTATCGTTAAAGTTAGTCGCGTTAATGTTTTCTAGTAATAGGTGAATACTAGATAACCAGTGTTCAATATGAGTGCGAGAGTGTGTGGTTCAACTTAAAGACAAGAAAATGACAAAACATCCTGAAAACTATTAAAGGAATATTATTGAAACTGTTCGTATCAGAGGAGAATAATACATTGATGATGGTGGTGTGAACATAAGAATGACCCGTTTGCCATGCTGGTATGTAACAATACATTCATCTCTAAAACTATTTATTAATAAATATATATATACATTGCGACTAACGAAAACATGGCACTGTGGTGTGCTACGGGTGCCACAGAACATGTTATGAGTCGTCTGATGTCTACAGAGCCTTTGATTCACTGTACAAGTTGCCCATCAAGCATGGACAAGATTTACATCCGCAGAGAAAGATTTAAATATGTGAAGTGAAAATGTAGCACAGGCCAAGAAAAGAAGAAGTCGAACGCAAAGAACAAAGTTTTAAACATAATGTGCTGCTAAGTGAAACAAAATTACAGGTATGTAGAGGCCCTTTTTTTCACACTTTACAGCGTTACCAATAAGAGGATAAGACGTTTGCGAAAACTGTTTTTGGGAAAATCCCGTAAGNTTTTTTCACACTTTACAGCGTTACCAATAAGAGGATAAGACGTTTGCGAAAACTGTTTTTGGGAAAATCCCGTAAGATAAGTGAGGCAATCATGTTCTGCTTTGAAAATTGAAGGTGGTGAATTTTTCCAAGTGCATACACATAAGCTCATTCCCTGTGATGAACAGGCACATCATACTTCAGGCAGTTGCAGGTACCTTGCAGCACAACTGTCACTAAAATGTACAGCCTTTTTAAAGAAAGGTACCCTGACTCGNCAGGCAGTTGCAGGTACCTTGCAGCACAACTGTCACTAAAATGTACAGCCTTTTTAAAGAAAGGTACCCTGACTCTTAGATCAAATATGAACATTATTTATGGTATTTCAATTGAGAATTTCAATCTGATGTTTGACAGACCACAGGTGGACACGTGCTGTGAATGTGAGCAGAAAGACAAACTGGAAGAGGAAAAAAAAAAAGTTTAAATGACAATGCAAAAAGAGAAATTACTGCAGAGTTAATGGTGCATGTGAGGAAAGTCAAACAATTTACGAAGGCTTTGTACGCGTGTGAGAAAACCTTGAAATGCTCTCATGAGACCCCTGGTCTTGCGTTTTATTTCATGCAAAATTTTGTACTATCCAAAATTCCAGTCCNTTGAAATGCTCTCATGAGACCCCTGGTCTTGCGTTTTATTTCATGCAAAATTTTGTACTATCCAAAATTCCAGTCCAGGAAATATTTTATTTACGTCAACTGACTCTGAATGTGTTGTGTGTATAATCTGATTAGTGGGGTAGCCCACTATTACATATATCATGAAGGACAAGCCTGAAAAGGGCCAAATGAAGTTGCATCATTTTGCTTCACTAAATCAATAACAATGTGCAATCCGACATCCTGGAATGTCACCTCTTTGCAGACAGTTGCTCAAGGAAAAATAAGAATCATACCATGTCATATTTCTAACTTCTGGCCACTTTTCTATAAAAGGTCAGTGAACTCGCTTGAGACCTGGAATGCCCCTCGTGTAGGAAAAGAACCTTTCAGAATATCCAAGTTCCATTGTTTGCGAGTACTGCAGCGAGTTCAAAGGTATTGNCTCGTGTAGGAAAAGAACCTTTCAGAATATCCAAGTTCCATTGTTTGCGAGTACTGCAGCGAGTTCAAAGGTATTGTAAAAGCATCATAAGCAATCAACCATACCTCCTGTCATACCTTTGTACTTCACAAAACATCAGCAGTGACCCGGTAGCCTATTCAGCTGCTAAAATACCAATCAAGAAAGCCAAGCTGGATGACTGTGTACTTCTATATTCTCCAAGACTACTCTTTTATTATGACATTTTGCAATGGTCCACAGTGTCTGGTGAAGNTGTACTTCTATATTCTCCAAGACTACTCTTTTATTATGACATTTTGCAATGGTCCACAGTGTCTGGTGAAGGTGCATGTTCTGATTCTGATGGCTGATTGCATAATGTCACTACAAGTGTGTTATCTGTGTGTACCATTATTATTATTATTATTTTAACATTATGCCAGACAATATCCGAAAGGTTTTTGATTTTTAGTAAAGTACAGTGCATTTTAATGGTTTGGTTTGTGATAGTTGCAGATCTATTTTGTTCCACAAAATGCAGTAGTATAATGACTGAAAAGACATGAAATTAAAGAATTTATCTATCAATTATTAAAAGGTACCCACGTCGCAGAATTTATACTATTTTCTCATCACAAATCCATATAATGGCCTTTAGAGCGTGTGCTGCTATTTCATTTCAACGTTAATTATTGACTGTAAAAAAGTAATTTATTTGGTTGACAATCTTTAGCATAAGAAAGTGTTTTGGCTTTTTCTCAGAACATGCCTATAGTTACCTTGGTTCCTTTTAACAATAACACATTCAGTTATATTTAATGTAAAATGAAAATAATTTGAATGTAATACAAAATCCACTAAGCATAAAGTAAACTACAATGGCCATTTAAGATCATTTACAGTACACACACAACAATAATGAATGTTTGGTGATAAATATCCCAGCATTTCCATTACTCTAAAATAACCAAAATGGAGTACCTCCAAATATGCACTATCATTCCACAATCACACACACAAAAAANACACACAAAAAAAAAAATGGATTACTACTAGACATTTGTGCTTACACCCAGAGATACAGACAGTGTAACTACAAGACAATGAACTATTAACTTCCAAGTGCACAGCTGCAAAATGCAATTTGTGCAAAAATGCATACAACTACAAGACTACTTGCACACTCGTTCACGATGCAACACACCAAGCCCAAACAACTTACTGAATGCAAACTGTTCCAGAGGAAGAAACGCTTGGGAAACAGAAACACAAACACGTTAGTTACCACATTACTAAAGGTGCAACACATACAAACAAAAACTAACACACATTAATTACACTTAATTAATTAAAATTTTTTAAACTGTGATTTCTACACTGTAACAATTTGGTTGCTTTTTTTTTTTTAATTCAATTTTAAATGGCGCACATACTTATCACTTAACGTATACAAACTTATTATTTATCATA
>NQII01002301.1:0-275893 GCA_002778355.1 Clitarchus hookeri
TCGGTAATTCGTGTTTGAATCAACACCACTTATCCACAATTCCTGCAGGAGGTTGGACATCCCATCGTTATCCACGAAGCCAAAGCTCTTGAATGAGATGCTTAACAAACAATATTATTGGAGCCATGGTTCCCTTTTGATGTCAAAATGTAAGGTGGCTCCTGTAAAGAAACTGTCCATTCCACGGTTGAAGCTATGTGCAGCATTGATGCTAGTCAAACGTCTTGAGTATGTGCTTACAGTGTACCAAAGCATATTTCTATAAACCAGGTGTGCGCTTGGTCTGACTCTTAGCCCAGGAATATTNTGCAAATTACGGAGTGTCAGCGTCTCCCTACTTAGCCATACACGTACTGCATCAGCTTGCTCCTGATGGAGAGAGTGCATTTCCAACTGCAGCTCATGCTTTGAAGACAGATGTAGTTACTGGGGCCAATATCATTGTTGAGGCAGTCATGCTGCGAAAAGAATTGTCAGAATTATTGATAGGTGGTGGTTCCAAGCTGAGGAAGTTGACCAGCAATCGACCAGAAGTTTTGGTAGGACTTCTTGAGAAAGACTTGCGACATCCTGACTCTCTTTACTTTGATAGGGAGAGTTTGTCTATGGTGAAGGTACTTGCGCTTACATGGAATCTCTCTTCCGATTTGTTTTTGTACAATGTTCAACCCACTGCAAACTGTTACAGAAACGTGCGAGTCTGTTGGATATAGCAAGTATCTTTGATCCACTGGGTTGACTGGCTCCAATAATATTGTTTGCCAAGCATCTCATTCAAGAGCTTTGGCTTTGTGGATCAGGACGGAATGTCCAACCTCCTGCAGACATAGTGGATAAGTGGTGTTGAACAAAACAAGAATTGCCGATGTTGGCGCATATTAATGTGCCATGCCTTCTTACCATAGCTGAACAGATGTTCATGAACTACATGGATTTTGTGATAGCTCAGAGGTTGGCTACACAGCTGTCATTTACCTCTGAGCTATCACGAAATCCATGTAGTTCATGTACATCTGCTCAGCTATGGTAAGAAGGCGTGGCACATTAATGTGTGCCAACATCGGTAATTCGTGTTTGAATCAACACCACTTATCCACAATTCCTGCAGGAGGTTGGACATCCCATCGTTATCCACAAAGCCAAAGCTCTTGAATGAGATGCTTAACAAACAATATTATTGGAGCCATGGTTCCCTTTTGATGTCAAAATGTAAGGTGGCTCCTGTAAAGAAACTGTCCATTCCACGGTTGAAGCTATGTGCAGCATTGATGCTAGTCAAACGTCTTGAGCATGTGCTTACAGTGTACCAAAGCATATTTCTATAAACCAGGTGTGCGCTTGGTCTGACTCTTAGCCCAGGAATATTNATGTGCTTACAGTGTACCAAAGCATATTTCTATAAACCAGGTGTGCGCTTGGTCTGACTCTTAGCCCAGGAATATTAGGTTTAAACCTTAAACTAATTCGTTGCAAGCTAATTCTTAGTGCAAAATGTTCAGTATGCTTCCCTCTTAAATGTATAAAAATTCTATAAACATATAACTGGAACTTCACATAAATTAGAGCAAAAGTGTGCTATTCAGCAGAGTAGTAGCACCTAGCAGATCTGCCTGAAGAAGTATATTGCTGCAAGCATTCCTTCTGCAGTGGCCACACATGGAAGAACAATGGAGGTCAGTTGATTGGCACTGACAACCTTTCTGGAAACCTTTCTTGCAGTTGCAGCTGAAAAGGTTATAAGTTCATTAGGGGCTGGAGCCAAGACAGAGATGCCCATGTTTTATATTCCATCCCCAGTTAGTAGCTTCCAAATGGTTTCCCAGCCAGTCTTGCACTTTTAGGTATATGCGGGAAGAGTGTTGACGTCCTGCATCACTAGTTGGTGCTCAACTGGATAGGTCAAAATTGTCTTTCTTGCTTTGTTTCGAAGTGATAAGTTTATTATAGAGGAAATATCTAAGCTCACTGAGGCTTTTGCATTTATCGCCATTATACAAGGCAAGGAGGAATTCTTCACTCACTGATGCAATCTCATCAGGATCTATAAATTGTTTTGCAACGTTGGGCGCTACAGTTAGAAAGCAGACTATAAGTTTGCCGACTTTCACTCGACTAGCTCAGAGGTCGAACACGAGACTCTGTAAAATGGACGCCAATTACATAGGAAATAAAGTCNGACTTTCACTCGACTAGCTCAGAGGTCGAACACGAGACTCTGTAAAATGGACGCCAATTACATAGGAAATAAAGTCAAGTTCCGGAGTATTTGTTCTATACTTTATTTATCATTTGAGTGACACAGTTCACATACAAAGTTCCAGTATGCAGAGTGCGAATCGTTCACAGATAACCATTCAAGTGCATCACAGCGCCACAGTCGTTTACTTAATTATTATGTTCTGAAAAACTGGCCCGAAGAAATATGAAATGCAGCGACCTCCCACACCGGCAGAGAAATACTCTAGTAAAGTCTAGTGTGCCGATGTTNCCCGAAGAAATATGAAATGCAGCGACCTCCCACACCGGCAGAGAAATACTCTAGTAAAGTCTAGTGTGCCGATGTTGGGGTTTAGCGTCAAGCCCGATGCGGCCTAGGTGAGCATTGTATGATGACTGCTTCCGACGACTGCTCGATATCAACTGACCTGCCCTCAAGGGCGACTGACCTGCAGTGACTGCTTGACCTGAAGTGACTTGAAGGGCAACTGACCTGAAGCTGACCTCAATCCACTGCTTGAAGGGCGACAGGCACACGTGTATTTGTGCTGCCTATCACCCCCCCTCTCCTGAGATAAGGGCCTGGCCACACACGCTCTCAACACGTTATAGAAACTGACACGTTATTGAAACTGCTAAAACTTGTTGACGCATTCTGCTAACGCTTAACAAAAACTAAAAACTACGATGTTCAAAACGAAACTGCAAACGTCCGCCCGATAAACGTACTATCAAGGGAAACGAGCCACTATGGCTTTAATTTTGAATACCGATAAAAATATTACGAAACTTGGAAAAATGAACGAAATTGAAACACGTGTCCCGAAAATTAAGAATACTGCGTCATTACAGTACCCCCCTTGGTTTGGGATAAATTTTGTAGAAATCTTTCCCAAAGCGAAACCTATCTTGTATGATGCTACTCTGTAAACCACTGTGCCTCTGCTCCTTGAAAACAATTTACATATTTAACATGGTAATTTAATTCTTAACAAAAATATTCACTTCATCTCTTGAAGAGTAACAAGATATTGATGGGGATGCTGCAATAAATTCACACCTTTCACTGGTTTCAAATAGTTACCTGTTGTTATAATTTGTGGTTGAGGGTGTATTTCCACCTGTGCCATTGATGATTCATTGTGGGTTGCTGCCCTTTGGTCTCTTACTGGGATCAGCACACACCTTCCAAAAGGGGACCCAGGTCTGCCCAAAACTATAAAAAAAGCCACTGCAACTGCCTCTCACTAGGCCAGTGCTGACAAAAAACAATAAAGCCACTGCGACTGCCTCTCACTACATCAGTGCTGACAAAAAAACATTAAAAGCCACTGCAACTGCCTCTCACTAGGCCTGTACTGACAAAAAACAATAAAGCCACTGCGACTGCCTCTCACTAGGACAGTGCTGACAAAAAACATTAAAAGCCACTGCGACGGCCTCTCACTAGGCCAGTGCTGACTATAAAAAAGGGCCCAGACCTGTCCCAAGCCAAATACACTTACACCTTGTGCCACTGATCCCAGGACATCATAAACTGCAGCAACATCTCCTAACTACTTACGCAGATACTTAAGGCTCAATATTATACAACACCTCAACCTTTGGAAATTTAAGTAACATTTACTGCATCCTTACTTAATCTTCCTGATAATTCCTGTTGTCAACTCTTCATGCAAAATAACAGTAATTAATTGTCACAATTTTCAAATGTAAAATAAAACTTCTTAACGTTCATATAGCACTTCCGGTTCGGTACTCTGCATTAATAAATCACTTACTTACAATTACACAATAGCCCATGACAGCTTGAGCTTCTACTACATAATTGCAAAGGTATATCTAAGTTCACCTAACCTTCACTAATACACTTTACGGTAATTATAATATTAGAACATTTTCCTTAGATTAATTAGCAATTTCTACAAAAGTTTTTACAAAGGGCTTACCAATTGCCTTATCTTCAATAGTAAGTTATAGTAGTAAAATTATAGGACATGTTAACAAAATATTATTATAGTAACTTGAGTACATATTTTGAAATAACTCTCCCATATTTAAAGAAAATTCACAAATGTTCTTTTATAAATAAAATCTTGCATATAAATGCACAGTACCAGATATACTGAATAAACTAGAATTTTCACCCATGGCATTGCCAAGTTTTAACAATTAACACAATCACTAAATTTCACTTAAAATACTCATAAGTGTTTTTTGTTTTTACTCTTAAAGTAATTTTAGAATAATTTAAACAAACTGAGCCAATTTTTTTCCAAGACAAAGCATACCTAAAAAACTGAATTATAAAAATGCAATGCAAAAGAGCACACTATTATGACTTCAAAAACACCTTCAAATGATTATTTTCATACAATAGTGGCAGCATTTATAAAAACCATTCATACTTTTTCACTTTTTGAGAATGTAAACAACAGTTGAATTAACTTAACTTAAAATTTCTGTGACCCTACACAGTTGTTTTTTGAAACAAATTCTGTTCCTTACAAGTTTCACAAAAATATCAATGACTGTACTGTATTTACTTTCTATATAATGATTCAATGTTCATAAACAGAAACCCTCTCTCTCACGATTATTAATTCTTACCAAATAACATTTTATAGGTCAGTAGTCGGATATATTTACTATTAACAATTATATTATCAATTATTTACGGTATCGTGTACACATTGTGACTTACTTGTAGGGTCCTTTATTTAAAATAGCTTTTCTTCAAAATAAAAACGTTTACTTATCTCTCTTATCTTATTATTGTATAATCAAAGTATAAAAAATGAATACAAGGAAGTAACACAAATTAAATATTTAACTTATTATCTAATTTGCAGTCTTTCTGCTATACTACATTTTTTCTTCTTCCTTTTCCTTTTCGTTCTCTCCTTGTGTTTCAATTTCCTTCCCTTTTTCCTTACTACCTTTCTCATACTATACTTCACGTGTTTCCTTTTACCTACTGTCTTTAATCTACCCCTCTGTTGCCTTTTCCTTTTCCCTGCTGTCTTTACCCTCTTATTCCTTATCCTTTTCTTGACTACTTTACTGACCCTGGGTTTACTTCTTTGCTTTCTCCTTTCAAAACGTTGCCTAAACACTTCACAATGTTTCAATCTACGATACCCCTTAATCTTAGCAACTCTTGCCTGTTGCAATTCAACAGCTGATCCCTCTCGCAGCTTTAATTCACAATTACCATTTATTCGAACCCCCCTACCCTGAAGTCTCCCTTTCTGCATTACATTTCTCTTCGACTTATTAACCTCACAACAGTTAGGTTCACTCTCCACTAAATTATCTGCAATTCTATCCTCTTTATTTATAGCCTCTGCCATTCTACCTTCACCAATTAAACTCTTTACCTTCTTTGTCACAGCCAGTATTGCCTTCAGTTTGTATGTCACTGCTGTTTATATTAATTTTACTTGGGGCAATTACCGTTGGAACCTTTCCTAACCTATTTAGAGATTCAACCCCCCACTTGTATATATTTGTTATTAATTCTTCAAATTTTTTCTCATTCTTTTCTGCTTGTCGCCTTCTTTCTTGTTTAATTTCCTGTATTATCTCCTGTTGTTCTTTCTGTACAGACAACAGGAGATTAATCATTTTTGCTGCCCATGTAGTTTCTTGCATGTTCTGCGGTAATTGCACCATTTTTATTTCAGATACGACGTGGTAAACAAATAAAGAAAATAACTCGTCGCGACATTAAAATTACTTGCACACGGAAAAAACAATCAAATAATTCTGGGCGAATGTACTTTATCATAACACAACCTTGATAACTAAACAGATGATGTTACTTGTTTTGATGGCTTCACTGTTGATAGATGATTTCTAACAGTTTTACTGTTGTTGTAGAATGTCGTCTCGTACCTGAAACTTCGGCGTCGTGCTGCTGGAAACCTGGAACTGCCGGTAACTTGATGTGTTGGTCTTCTCAATGTTCGTAGATCTCGTAGATTCATCTTCACTCGTGGATATTATTCGTGCCCCGCGGCTGGGTCGCCATTTTGTAACGTTGGGCGCTACAGTTAGAAAGCAGACTATAAGTTTGCAGACTTTCACTCGACTAGCTCAGAGGTCGAACACGAGACTCTGTAAAATGGACGCCAATTACATAGGAAATAAAGTCAAGTTCCGGAGTATTTGTTCTATACTTTATTTATCATTTGAGTGACACAGTTCACATACAAAGTTCCAGTATGCAGAGTGCGAACCGTTTCTCAGATAACCATTCAAGTGCATCACAGCGCCACAGTCGTTTACTTAATTATTATGTTCTGAAAAACTGGCCCGAAGAAATATGAAATGCAGCGACCTCCCACACCGGCAGAGAAATACTCTAGTAAAGTCTAGTGTGCCGATGTCGGGGTTTAGCGTCAAGTCCGACACGGCCTAGGTGAGCATTGTATGATGACTGCTTCCGATGACTGCTCGATATCAACTGACCTGCCCTCAAGGGCGACTGACCTGCAGTGACTGCTTGACCTGAAGTGACTTGAAGGGCGACTGACCTGAAGCTGACCTCAATCCACTGCTTGAAGGGCGACAGGCACATGTGTATTTGTGCTGCCTATCACCCCCCCTCTCCTGAGATAAGGGCCTGGCCACACACGCTCTCAACACGTTATAGAAACTGACACGTTATTGAAACTGCTAAAACNTAAATAATGCTGATGCTTAACAAAAACTAAAAACTACGATGTTCAAAACAAAACTGCAAACGTCTGCCCAATAAACATACTATCACGGGAAACGAGCCACCACGGCTTTAATTTTGAATACCGATAAAAATATTACGAAGCTTGGAAAAATGAACTAATTGAAACACGTGTCCCGAGAATTAAGAATACCGCGTCATTACAGTTTATTGAAGAGTTGCACTTTTCTATTCAAATTTTTGTTTGAACTCAAAACTTTGTAAGACATTTTCTTTGCCGTCTTAAAAATAGCACTTGTTGTGTCTGTACCAGATGCAGAATGGAAGAAGAGTATGGTGTCTTTTATAGCCTTAAAAGCATGCTTATTTTCAAAATATAAAATTTTTTTGTGGTTTTTGAACATTTCCAGGTTCTAACATATATACAGCATGATTTGTGTCTGTAAGAGCAATTAATAACACCAATATATCAGTGTCATTTGCAACTACCACAGGTTCTATTTCACTGGATTGGGATATAGCAGTAGTAACTACCAAAACATTGGCATCTTTTGTTGCCTGAAATACACTGATTCCTGCAACCTTCACTTTTCACGAAAGAAGTGAGATAAGTTGCATTTTGTTATTAGGATTTCCCAAGAACTCATCCTGACTGGTTGTTGATGGTAAATTGTCTTTCACATTTAAGTTTACAGAAGTTTTCTTAGAACTTCAACGTTTCTGCTCTTGATATTTCATATTTGATGGACCACCATATCCATCAAAAACAACAATGGCTATTCTGTATCGTGAACTTACATATGCGACATATTTTACACATATCTCACCATATGTAGTTCCCTTTTCAGGCCAAACAAAATATGAAGTAAAAATCCTCCATCAATGATGTAGCTACGATATTTTAATGTTACATTTTCACAGAGGACTTTATATTCAAAAATAGTTCTTAAAGTGTAATTCTGAGTCTTCCTCATCGTCAAACAGAGCAGGAGGCCATGGAGCTAGTTCGTACTGTAGAAGGTCAGCAAATTCATCCTTGCTTTTTACTAAAACAATTCTACTAAACAGCTAATGAGTGTTGACTTTAAAGGTGTTACTTCGGATGGTGATTGTTCTAGTCATAACAGAGAAGGGGTGTATCTTATTGTGCCGATGTAATTTCACTGTAGAAAAGTTCTTACCACTAAGTGATTTCATGGCTTTTATTCCAACTTCTGTAACTTCATCACAATGGTAAGACATATCTGATATCATGCCTGTTGAAACAGAAACAAGTTCATCTAATAGGCGTGGTGCAAAAGAATGATGGCTTTGAAACCAATTCAGGAACGAACAATAGTCCTTGTCTCATATCTGACCACTCACTCTTATCTCAGTATACTGTTCAGATGATACTAAATGAACACAACAAAATCTTTCTACATCTTCACAAAGGTCAACACACTAAGGAAGCGCATGAATCCAATTGGCAAGTGTATTTTCTATGATACCTCTTCCTCGAGTTAGGCCACCAGAAGTGTTCATAGAGCACATAAGTCCCTATTCAATTGCCCTATCTGGAGAGGCACCGCCCCAAAATTTGTCACTGCATCCCATGTTTTAAGAAAAAGAGTTCCTCATTACAAAAATTACATTACATATGCAAACTACTTTGATACTAGTATTATTTATATGTGTATAACGTTTCTGGTTGTAGTGTAGTCTACACACTTATAAATAATGCCATTTGCCGTATGTCTCTCCCATTTCCTCACATAAACAATATATATTTCATTAAATTTACAACCGTGTCCATTTTATTCTACAGACCCAGCTTATATAAATAGAATATTATATACACTTTAAGAAAATAGATACAAGTTTGTATGATGTAACCAGTCTACTCTTACCACTGAAAAAAATATTGATTCTACACATTCCATCAATAAACAACACCAGCATTGCAACACAGGTATGTTGACTTTTACCTGAACTCAGCAACTCTGCTGAAGGTGAATTTGCACTTATATGTTGCACTTTCATGTTTTTATTCAGAAATCATGACTTAACACAACACAAAAGAATGCATGAAAGAATTGCAAAATATTGCGTAGCCAACAATGACCATGTTGGACTTTGCTTGTGAGGCCGGTAGGGTGTGTGTGGGAGACATTGTGTGCTGAGATCTGGCTGTCCCATGCTCAACAGTCTATGAAGACAAACGGAACTGTCAACACAATCATTCCACTTTTATTTTATTCTTATAAATATTGTATATAATTTGTTTCGTTTCCAAATGAAAAAATTAACGGTCCTTGAAGGACTGGCCTTATAAAATGTTTGTCACAGATTTGTAAGTATAAGCAACTGTGGGACGTAGGCCTACAAAAAATTTTATTTATTGTTGTAAATGTTTTTATATTTTGTATGATGTATGTTGCAATATATTATATTTAATTATGCTAAAACCACATTAATTAGATATTTATAACATTCTAAATATGTACACTACAATTCAAAAAATACCAGGACGAGCACAAAATAGGAGTATAAGGTAACTTTCATAACTTCAGAAAAAATATGAAGCTCCAGTTCAACCTTTAGAGGCTTTTTATCAGTTAAAATGGAATGTCTTAGGATCATTTTGCACCAAATATTAGCTTGCAACGAATTAGTTTATGGTACCCCTCTATTTTTGCCTAATATTCCTGGGCTATCTACTGTTGCTTTGAATTAGATCACATCCTCACCCCGTAACTCAAATTCAAGAGTTAGCAGCTTTCCCCCCCTGGTAGCAGCGCGTTCGTTCAGAAGAGAACCATGCAGACTGTGTTTCCCGGGATNGGTAGGATGGGCCTGTATGGTTGACAAGCCCTTGTGATAACAGTGTCAATACTCCTGTGCAGCCACCTGTAGTTTCCGAAGAGACTATCAGCATGAAGTGCAAGGCAGAGGTGGGAAGTTTTGTAACAGATGTGCAACCAATACTTTTTCCCAAATATTCATAATACTAAATTACAACATATAATGGCCTATTGTCTACGTTTTGCACATAACTGTCAAACAAGGGAGGACCAGAGAACAGGGGTTTTGACTGTGCTAGAATTGAGGGCTACTCTCTTGCCTGTGTCAAGATGGTACAACAGACCTTTGCCGAGGACTAACGTTGTCTTGAAAACCATCGGCCATGTTTTCAAACACTTTGCAAGCGGAATCCATTCATTGATTAAGCTGGAATCCTCAGCCATTCTGATTGTCCATATCACGTTCAACACCCTATTCTATTGTCAAAGAAGCATCCATTCACTAAGTTGCTGATTGAGTATTACCATATTATGTACTTGCATCCTGGTCCTCGTGCACTTCAAGCCAGTCTTTGTCAAAAATTCTGGATTCTTTCTGCTCACTCCATAATAGGGCAGGTGTTGCATAAGTGTCCGGCATGTTTCCGTACTAATCCCACACCCAGCTGTACTACAATGGGAGAGCTGCCTGCACCTCGTGTTTAGCAAGTAAGGCCCTTTGATGTCATTGGTTTGGAATATGGTGGTCCTTTCCCAGTCACCATGCACTGAGCTTGGGGCTGCAAGTCCACAAAAGGCCTACCTTTGTTTGTATGCCTTGCAACTAAGGTGCTTCATCTTGAACTTGTGATATGTCTACAGAAGCATTTTTAGCTGCACTTTATCCCTTTGTTTCACAACGAGGCCGCCCAGCTCACCTCTGCAGTGATTGTGGGTGCAATTTTGTTGGGGCTCAACGACAATTGGCAGCATCGTCTCACTTCACCCAATCCTCTGAGTTTGCAGCTGGAGTGATCAGTGTACTAACCCATGAAGGCATTACCTGGCATTGCAACCCACCTGCAGCCCCACAGTTTGGTGGGTTATGGGAAGCAGCCATAAAGTCAGTTAAGAGACACATTTACCAAGTCATTGGTCAACAAATACTGTCATATGAGGAGCTGTCCACGGTTCTGACCAGAATTGAAGCCATGCTGAACTCACAACCATTGTGTGAAACGAGTCCAGATCCATCTGAACTGGAGGCCCTCACTCCTGCTCACTTTTTGGTTTTCCAGCCCTTAACTACACTTCCACAACCTGATCTGACCCCGCTGAAATCAAATTGACTAAACCATTGGCAGCTGGTGCAACACATAATGCAAGATTTTTGGAGATGCTGGCAGAAAAAGTATCTGTGCACCTTGCAACAGAGGAGCAAGTGGACAAAGAAGAGTCACCTTCCTAAGACTGGGGAATTAGTGCTTATCAAGGAGGATAACACTCCTCCTCTCACATGGTGGTTGGCCCGAATCATTAATCTTCATCCAGGAACAGATGGCATTACTGACATGGCTACTGTGCGGACCACCACTGGAATGCTGCAATGTCTGTTGGTCAAGCTGTGTCCTTTGCTCGTTGCTGAGGACAACTCTCCAGCTGCTGAGTCTTCTGACCTGCTGCCCTAGGTCCACCAAGTATGAAGAAAGTGCCTAACCTCTTGTAGTTAATGTAGTTAGCCCGTGCTAACAAGGTGGGTGGAATGTTCTGAGTAAATAGTTGTGTTAGAGAACAGATCTTGAGCTACGGTGACTTGTACTGTTCTGGTACTAAAATCAGAGAGTCGTAACAAGATGGCCACCATGACCGGGTCGTGCTGTAGTGTCTGCTCATCTGTTGTAAATAATTAACGGTTGTGGAAACAACAACTTTGATGTACTTTTGTCTTTCGTTGGTCCTCCAGTTTGTGAATAAATTTGTACATAATTAAACCCATCTGTTTTTATAGAATGGGGTTGATATCCACAGTAATTTTTTATGGTTTGCACTTAATAGTTCAATAATGCATTATCCAGAAAGTCTAATATTTATCTTTCATTCTTGCTGTCTTACTAGCAAAAAACATCTGCTTCCGCTACACATTCAAGAGTTATAACACCCCTGTGAAATAGACTTAGGTTATAGTTATAGGTTATGTATATTTTCTACCAACTTTTGATGAAGAATCACCTGCTTGAGTTTGTCATTGTTGTTTGTGAACATTCTGTAAATTTGTTTTTAGGTGGTCATGAAGCAATAACAAACTAAATTTTCTGTTAACGTAGTAATGTTTTTTCTTTGACTTTTTTGTTTTGTTTTTTGCTTTTTGACCAACATCACATCATGCCACTAATACCATCTCCAAGTGTTTGTGTTTATTCCAAGAAGCAGACAAGGCATTTTGTTGAGTGCATAAAAGAAAAAAAATTAATTATAGGCTATTCAAAGTGAAGTGAGCCTTTTTTTAAACCCTCCCAGCAGGCATAATAGCCAAAATATTATATTTTATTATGGCTTTAGATGTTAACTTTTGAGAGCTGTAAAATACTGGGTGGTCCGCCTAACATGGACACCCCCAGAATTTCTGGAATGGTTGCAGATCACGAAATGTGGTTTTCGCTAAATGAAATTAAGTACAGGGGCAAGTGATTTAATGCAAAGTGACTATTCATAACATGTGTATGGACAGAATTAATTAAACCACATATGATTTTTTCCCTGGAAACATACATATATTTCAATGACATCTGAAAGTACGTGCAAAGAGGAATTCACTGATATAGTATATGCAATAGAAAGTAACACAGAAACCAGAAACGCCAATAAATAATGTGAAATAAATGATCAAGGTAGGTGGGCCGGTAGTATGGAGCAGTGGACCTGTAATCACAGCTGTAAGCAAGCAACATGCGCCGTAACTCATCCTGGCGGGACCGCTTTCTTATAGCAGCATAGTGCTTACCTTAATGGGGCAAGGGGCATGGAATGTGATATTGGACAAAGGAGAGCACCGCAGCGGAGGGAAGATGGGCAATGTGAGTGCAGGTCTGATAGCAATACATTACATTTTATTCAGATACCAACGTAATTCAGGAGATTTGTTTCTTAGTCATTAACTGTACTGAGTAATGAGTGCATACATATGCACAACAAAAATAGAACAAGTCAACCTAAGCAGAAATGCAATCACATCTGCATGCATAGTACAAAAGAGCACAGTTATGGTTGAAATACTTCACATTAGGTCTTTTTACAGCATGTGCTGGATGTGTTTACCATTGACAGCAATACACATCTGTAAACACATATGTAGCGAGTGACAAGCGGTTTCACTAGGATGGGTCACGGCGCATGTTGCTTGCTTATAGCTGTGCTTACAGCTGTGTGTACAGGTCCACTGCCCCATGCTACCAGCCCACCTAACTTAATAACATTTGCACATTATTTCTTGGCATGTCTGTGTTAATTTTCTATTTCATATGCTATATCAGTGAATTCTTCTTTGCATGTACTTCCAGATGCCATTAAAATAAATGTATGATTCCAGGGGAAAAATCATATGTGGTTTAATTATTTCTGTCCATGCACGTGTTATGAATCGTGTTTTTGTGGCAAATTACTTGCCACTGTATGTAATTTCATTGTTAAAACCCCTTTTCGTGATCTGCAACCGTTTTGAAAATTTTGGGGGTGTCCACGTTAGGCAGACCATTCCGTATAAACATATTAGTCACATGGCAATTTTTATATTAAAAATTGATGAAATTATACAAATAAATTGAAAAGATCTTTTAAGAATGGTCTTAAAAAAAAGTGCTTACTTTACCGTGAACAGCCTGTATTTCCTATCAGTGTTAGAAAAATAATTAACATATTTTTTAATAGAGTATGTGAGATAACAGTCTGACAAGAAATTTAAACAATTCATGTTGTAACAGTACCATCAACCGGGGTAGCTTTGTCTACCATGAGGTGACTTTGTCCAACCACTTGAAAAAATATTCAAGTGCAAGTGGTGCCATCTCCCGTATGGTATAAAGAAACAGCTCATGATCGTGGATTCCACAAGGTAGATTTGCTAGCTTGAAGAAAAAAATTATGGGCTTCAAAGCTATGTATTTATTAAATAGGTAAATTTTTACAAAGTAACAATCGGGTTACATTGTCTCACTGGTCTTTCTAAATGATTACACAGGCCAACGATAAAAAAACTTTTTTCAATGATTCTGCCGGATTCTTATATTTTTGGTGCACTGAGTCCGAAAATAATAATAAAAAGGTTATAACACCCACAATTTTTTCACATTTGAATATACAAAATGTGAGAAATTCATTTTTTATCTAATATCTGTGCATTTTTATATACTTTATTTGTAAATTTTTTATATTCATTTTTATATACTTGATATACATTATTAATATACTAAAACATACATTAAATCTAAATGAAATTAGGTTGGCAGTGGTGGTATGACTGTTTGTTTTCTTAGAGTCAACAGAACCTCACTTTTCAACTTTTTGCCCATGTGCTCTAAGATGGCTAACCGTGGTTGTAAAAACTTTCCTAACAGTTTTTGTTATATATGTGGTGAGTTTGTAATTAACAAACATCAAATAAACATTACAGAGTTTGTTAAAAGAAGTGTACTTAGTATATTTTGGAATAAAACTTGGTGATCAAGAAAACCTTGGGCTCTACACACGGTATGCTATGTTTGTGTTGAAAACCTTAGAAAATGGCCAAAAAAAGAAAAGACAGTTTTTAGATTTGCAGTACTTATGATATGGAGAGAACCAAAAATATCATTCAGACGATTGTTATTTTTGTATCATTGATGTTACTGGATATAACTCCAAAAATAAGCAAGTAATTGTCTACCCTAATCTTCCTTCAGCTATTAGGCCAGTCGGTCATTGTCCAGGACTTCCTGTCCCTGAGCCACCACAGGCTATTGATGACGTTTTACTTGATCAGTCCAGTGAAACTGAATCTGATGAAGGTAAAAGAGATTTGGGTTTGACTAAAGATAAAGCTGAATTGCTTGGCTCTAAGCTAAAAGAAAAACATTTTTTGGCACCTGGAGCATCTATTTATCAATATAGAACAAGAGATCAACAGTTCACTAAGTTTTTTAAGCAAGAACAGGATTTGGTGTACTGCCATGATATTGGTGGTCTAATGAATGAATTTAGAATTGAGTACAACATTGAAGAATGGAGGCTTTTTATAGACTCATCAAAAAATAGCTTAAAAACTGTTCTTTTACACAATGGTAATACTTATGCTTCACTGCCTGTGGCTCATTCAGTCCATATGAAGGAAACTTATGAAAATCTAGACATTATTTTAAAGGAAATTAACTATCCTGCTCACAATTGGATGATGTGTGGAGATTTGAAAGTTGTTTGCATGCTCCTAGGCCAACAAAAGGGATTTACTAAATTTCCATGTTTTATATGTGGGTGGGACAGCAGAGCAAGGGATCGACACTGGTCCACAAAACATTGGCCTGCAAGAAAAACCTTAACACCTGGAAAGAAGAACATTTTGCATAAAACTTTAATAGATCCAAAAAAAATTCTTCTACCACCTCTTCACATTAAATTAGGTTTAATGAAACAGTTTGTAAAAGCCTTGCCTAAAGATGGTGAATGTTTTAAGTATTTATGTGAAAAGTTTCCTCATTTATCAGGAGCCAAACTGAAAAAAGGGGTTTTAGTTGGGCCTGACATTCGTAAAATGATGTTAGATTCCAACTTCGAAACAAAAATGACTACAAAGGANAAGGGGTTTTAGTTGGGCCTGACATTCGTAAAATGATGTTAGATTCCAACTTCGAAACAAAAATGACTACAAAGGAAAAGGAGGCTTGGATATCATTTAAGCAAGTTGTGACTAAGTTGGTCCAAGCATGTTGCATCTCTTCGGTATGACTGATATAGATGTCTGGATTTTTCGTAAGCTGCAGAACTTTTTGAAGTCACTTTTTACTTTTTCTGCTAACAATCCACTGATTCACCTTTTTTCAACAAGCATTTGGTTGTTTATTCTCTGCTGTGCCAATGTGTTACTACCACCAATAACAGATGGATCCAAGCAGGTTACAGACTTTACCAATTTGTTTGAAAGAGGTGACTTTGAGAGAATATCTTGACAGCAAAGGATTTGTAAAATTTGACACAATCTTGTTTTAAGAGAAGTATATCTACTTCATTTACACATAACTTCATGTTCCTCAGAGCATCTCTAGTTGCGAAACCGCAATCAATTTTTGAATAGGTGGCTAGAGAAACTACGAGTTTAGTTGAACAGCTTTCTCCCCCATGTGAGATAAGAGCGAGCTGATTGCTGACTCTCCTTTCCTGTATTGAAGGTCATCTGTGTGTCCTCCTTGCCAGGCATCCACCCTCCCTTACACCCTTCATTTTTTGTTCTCTTCTTCCTCCCTTGATTCACTTTGGATGCACGCACACATGCTCAGCTATAAGATTATCTCTATGACACTCACTGCCTCTTAAAGTAAAATGTGTGGCACAGCAAAACTTTGCATGGGTGCAAAAGGGGACTTTTTATTTTCTGTGGTAATTGTAAATAACCAGGCAGCTGTGTAAATAGCAAGCTAATGCTATGGTAGGTCAGATTTGCTGGTATAATGCATAAGGCTAGCATGTGCCATGGGTACCAATGATTGTAAACTGCATATTTTATAGGCTAATAATGTGTCAATGAGATGTGTTTACTGTTGGAATGTGGCAGCATGCACTGGCAAATGCAACTTGGCAATTTGAGTACTGTTGTCACTCGGAGTGGCTGAAGCGATAAGTGGTAGCCAAGCATTAAAGCATCCCAGTGATGGCCCTGTGTGTAAGGATGGGTGGGAGATAAACTGGTGTATGTCTGAAACCCAAGATGGCAATGTTAGCAATACGCTGGCAAGGGGGAGAATATTATTGTTCCCCTAGGGTCCATCAGCTGGTGTAAGGCTGTCATGTAGGTCATGATGTGACTTGAGGTTATGTAGTATACAACAATGAAAACAGGTTATAGAACATTGAGTAAGTGAATTCTACCAAGTTTGCATGTATATATTTACAGGAATGTTTTAATGTAATGTATTTTACGTGTATGTTAATATAAATGTAGATATTCACAAGAGTATGTCTATGTAATGTGTTTACAGAAGAGTGTTTTGTCAATATTCTTTACTAGGATTGATGTGTTTGCATGCCAAGGGCACAATAGTGTCACTAATTAGCTATGTATTTTACACCACCCACAAATATGTGTAGATAGCTCATGGTAGCTAAAGTGAATTTAGGTCAATTCTTTTTGTTATTTTGATTGAACATCAAAGTTTACCTTTGTTTGTCCAAAAATTAACAAAGGTACAGTTTACTTTCCTTACATGCTGAGTTGGCATTATTGGTGTCAAACAAACTGTGATTAAAAGAAAAATGTACTAGAAAAAACACTTTGAAATTCCAACAAATGTGTTTGTTAATCTACATAAAACATAGCAGGAAAAACAAATTAACTTTACAATCAAATTTCTATTAAAACAACACATTTGACATTAATTCTTAGAAAATGAGCAAAAGCTTCCAACAAAAAAATCTATTATCTTGTATGCAAACATGTCTTCTGTTACTAACAATAAAGGCAATGAATATGGTCAAACACTGTTGTAAGCAATTCTACTAAAATTGCCTGTGTTTATAAGGTGCAAACCCCCTTTCAACTGAAAATAAAAATATATTTACATACAATAAAACAATATTAAAAATAATATTCACAAAATAATGGTTTTTTTTTGTTGGAAATGACTGACTAATTGCATGTCAAGAAAGGATTTTAAATAGCCCCAGAAAGACTGGTTGCAGAAGACGATGAGAAAATTTAACAGAAAGTCTATTTCCCCTTCTCATAATTCCTAGGGGATGACATTATCATCCATAATACAGATGCATTCTTATCTCAAGCAACATATTGCTGATGTATACCAGTGGAGTTGTTGGCCCATCAGTTAAAAAAGAACCACACATAATGGTGAGGCATCAGTACCTGTGGTCAAATCTTTAAGATACAAATTTTGGTATATTTAGTTATTTTCTAGCCAGATATATCAAAGTAGGTTTGTTTTAGACATGGTAACCACTGGCCATACAGATGCTGATGCTAAACTTAAGTCATATTTTGTTGATAAGCCATCGCCTGTGCCCAATGAGGTAACTTACTTGAATTATTTGTAATGATAACTTCTTAAGGAAATGGGTCACCTGAGTGGCATAGGGATGCAGTGCCATCTACTGTCACACAAATTTATTTGAAATGTGCTGAGGAAATTCATATGCAAATGTTAACTTAATGCGGAAACCCAAAATATTTATTGTTTCAAAAAAAAAATGTAATAAACATGGTCACTTGATTATCTGGACTATGAAAGTTTCATCTATATTTGTTTCCAGGATTTTCGTAAACAAATCTCCAAAAAGCTTGTTTTACAATATGTTGGCAGCCTAGAGGGTCTATGGTGGCCGAGATTGGAGGCCAGACTAATGAAGATTCGAAACCTATCCTGGCATCACTCATAATTTACAATAATCACATCTCAGGGGGTTCTGATCCAAGGCCTTTATAACTGTCACATCTTATCACGTTTGTAGTCTATCGTCACACTAAAGCTGAGAAATAAGATATAAAACAAAACAACTGGTTTTATTTAAAATCTCTGTATAGTGAAGAGATTTTTATGTGTCTAACAGAGTTTGGTTTTCTTATACTGTTATATTGTTCAGTTCTAGGATGACATAGATGTGGAAAAAATATTTTTAATTTCAATTTTCCGTGCACAAATTCAAATTTCAGGTGAGTGAAATAGGGCTACAGCAAGTAATACATCTACAAACATAAGCTGCCTCTATGGTTTTATACCCGAAAAGGGTGGGGAAAAATATTTTAATATAAATAATCCTTGACAGAGGATGGACATAAACACATTATCAGTTATCCATACTGTGCAAGGCAATGGGGAATCATCACATATTCATCCTTTGCCAAGCATGTGCTGCAGGATCTTTAGTTAATGTGCTGGATTTGCAGTTGAACAGAAACTTAAGGAAAATCATAAAGATAAATGCATGCATGTCCCCTTTAAGTGCTTTCTAAAA
The DNA here is from genome assembly GCA_002778355.1 of Clitarchus hookeri. Classification (NCBI taxonomy): domain Eukaryota; kingdom Metazoa; phylum Arthropoda; class Insecta; order Phasmatodea; family Phasmatidae; genus Clitarchus; species Clitarchus hookeri. Next base: position 18,871 of record NQII01002301.1, read on the forward strand.
TATTTTGGTTGTAACTTGCTGTAAACTTTAATGTTGTTTATTTTGTAAGAGAGCTTAATATCAGTTGGATCTCTTCTTTATTATTGCAGGTGCTGGAAGTAGAACTGCTTGTGTCACATGACCCAGGAGAATGGCCAGTACATATAAGCAAACAAGGTCATCACACTTTAGTTCAACACAGACCAGCATAAGACCAGAAAAACCTTCAGTTTTATGTTAAAAAAGATGGAAATTAATTCAGTGTAAACAATTACTGTAGACAGATGTACAATAATGAATAAGTTCCACATGTTTAGCTTATTTATTCAGTTGTATACGTATAATTTTTGTTGCTGTTGACTTTTTAGAAAAAAAATTAAAATATCTTTATCATCTGAACTTGGTTATCCTGATTGGGGACATTTGTCTGAGCTTTTATCACAGTATTAAACATCTCCATGACATATGAAACCTTACCATTCTTGAAATGAATGCAGTCAGTGGCTACAATTAGGCGAGATGAATAATTCTGAATACCAAAGAATAATTAAAACTGAAACTGAATGCTGGAAAGAGTTTTTCAAGCGGTTGGTGTTTGTGATCAAATTTCTTGGTTCCTAGACATAGCATTTCATGGGAAAAGTAAACTATTTTACCAGAACAACAATGAAAATTTTTTGGAACAACTGGACTTTGCTGGAAAGACTGATGAAGGCATTGCAGACAAATTATGAAGGATACCATAAAAAAAATCCTTTATTCATAATTTAAGGAACAAATATTCTAAAAAAGTATTTACAATTTTTGGCCTAAAGATAACAAAAACTATTTTAAATAAATAAAATTAATTGACTCACTATTTTATTATTTGTGGCTGCAACCCTGATGTAAACCACACTTAACAACTGGCTCTAATTATTTGATTTGTGTACTGTGAATCAAGAAAATAACCATGTGCATGCCATAATTTTTTGTGATTATCGCAATAAATTCTTTGACATGAGAGGCGCTAACATGCATCCATTTAACCCATTAGAAAGAAATGAATACATCATTGCATAAGTGTTGGCAAGGATATGACAACAGGGAAAACATGATAAGAAAACATGCAGGTGTTCAGAACAAAATACTTGAAATTAATTCTCAAGAGTTTTTCATATCATGCAGTTCCCACTCTCAACTTCGTAGTTACTGATGCTGCTCTATCCTGCAATGAAGCTGTCCCTTTTTGTGGCAGCGTGCAAGAATTGTATACTAATTTATCTTCCTCTACTCATTGATTGTCTGCGCTAAAGGAACATGTGCCAGCTTTAACTATGAATCTTTTAGTAAAACTCAATAGGAAATTCATACTGATGATGTGAATCCTTTTGATTTTCAGATTGGTGAAATATATAATGCCCTGTTTGAGCAAAGAACTGATGCATTTGGAAAATTCCTTGTTATAAGTTTATCCAAAAAGATATAAACTTGTAAGTTTGTGTGTTTTGTAATTATGTGGGTACTCCTGTTTCCCCTGCCCTTGCATTCCAGTGCCGCTCCATTCTAGGGTCTCATTTCTGTTGTGCCCGGGGATGACGGTCACCTACGGGTCCCAGCTGGAAAGACAGTCACTCGGAGGGTGTTGCCTTGCCCTGGGTGCACTCCCAACACGCCATTATTATTATTCCTGGAGCAACTAAGCATCACTACTCAAAGGTTACTGGTGCAACTAATGCAAAATAAAAAACAATAAAAATAAAAGAAATCTGCTCACCATAATTTAGAGTACGCCACTGACGACGGAAACGTAATTGACGTTTATTCTCTCCCTCAGATAGAGTGTCAAGCAGCAGTTCAGGAATTGGTGCTCGTTTTGTGGCAGTGACTTTCAACACCTTTTCAGAGCGCACTCCTGATGTGGTTGCCACAGTCTTGAATGGACTAACTGGAATCATATTTTCTCTATTGTACGAAACCCATTAAAAGCAGAATAATATTGCACACAACTCAACAGCATCAGATACACTCAATGCCATAAAAATTTCCACATCATGTGACAATCATTTAGTAAAATTTTATGTTAGTACACAGACACATTGATGTGTAATATGCAAACACCACATCACATCATACACGGAAGAGCCAAAAAAAACTGGTATAGGCGTGCGTATGCAAATAACAGAGGTATGGAACCAATCAGAGTAACGCAATGCGGTCAGCAGCTAGATCGGTTACTGCTGCTACAATGGCAGGTTATCAAGATTTAAGTGAGTTTGAACGTGGTGTTATAGTCGGCGCACGAGAGATGGGACATAGCATCTCCGAGGTTGCGATAACATTTGGTTGTTCGCGTACGACCATTTCACGAGTGTACCGTGAATATCTGGAATCCGGTAAAACATTATGTCTTCGACATCGCTGCGGCCAGAAAAAGATTGTGAAAGAACGGGACAAACGACGACTGACGAGAATCATTAAACATGACAGACGAGCAACCCTTTCTCAAATTGGCGNGTGAAAGAACGGGACAAACGACGACTGACGAGAATCATTAAACATGACAGACGAGCAACCCTTTCTCAAATTGGCGTAGATTGGATTTGTGGACTGCCCTGCAGGATTCATGGTGAGAATTGCCTCCTGCATACCTTCAGACATTAGTCGAGTNTGAACTGCCCTGCAGGATTCATGGTGAGAATTGCCTCCTGCATACCTTCAGACATTAGTCGAGTCCATGCCACTTTGTCTTGTGGCACTTGTGCGTGCTCGGGAGGCCCTACAAGATATTAGGCAGGTGTACCAGTTTTTTTGGCTCTTCAGTGTATAAGGGTGCTGTCATTGCTTTTATAATGATGTATCAAAACANGGCAGGTGTACCAGTTTTTTTGGCTCTTCAGTGTATAAGGGTGCTGTCATTGCTTTTATAATGATGTATCAAAACAGTCCTCAAAATAGCACTTGTGATGTGATATATATGATAAAAGTTACGGATGATTAACAAGTGACAGGCATGCAGAGAGGATACACAAAACAGTCATAAACAACTAATAGAGTTTGAGTAGGTTGGATGATAGGGCTACAAAAGACAGGGTAGACAGTGCACCAAATTTGCCTATATTTTTGGCTGTTTGGATTTCACATGGTTGACTGTTTCTGGACAACCTAGACAGGCCATGAGGAGGAAAGAAACTTTATCAAACAGACATGAAAAGAGCCAATGGCTTCCTTATCTTCACTGTGTGTCATATAGCAGTTTCATTCAAATAATGTATTTTGGTCAACAGCATTTCTGAATGCTCAACATATGACATTTGTATGATTCTATGTCCAATTATAACAATGCATGTATTCATCAATGCACAATATGGTCCAATGAGGTACTGAGGTGCCCATCTTTTGTGTTGTAGGTGGAACACTAATAGAGTTTTGTTTGAATTCCACTGTTTCTTCTAAATGTGCAAAATTCTAGGTTAGTAAGAGCTGCTTAAAAATTATGGATAAAGGTTATGAAATAAGGCATTACAATTAGAAACAACTAATAAGCTAAGGCCAGAAAGATTTTAACCACTGCTTTTATAATATGTTTGTGTATTTAATCTAAAACCAATTTGTTTTTGCTTGTTTAGTTGGTATATAATGGATGTAACAAAATTCAATACTTAAACTTCTAGGAATGTTAGAAGAGACCACAACAAATATGTTTTTTTAAATGACCATAGGTCAGAAACTAATAACTGAGGTACATTTTGATGTAATTGAGATTGAGTATGAAACCATTAAATTTCAAATTAATTGCAATTCTTTACAAAAACTGTTTAAAAGTTCAGCCTCATGCTTCAATACAAGCTCTGCAACAACGTGACATTGCCTGCTATATACATTTAAAGACCCCAAGCATGTACAGGAAGAGTTCATTGCTCAGGTGCTTGCAGCTACTTCTTATATAGCACATATACATCCAAAGAATATCATTGATATCAGTATCTGACATTCAGGATATCCAAGGTCATCCAAGATTAGCAAAGTTACATTCAAAAGATATCCAAATGTCTGCCCAATATCCAAAATGTGATATAGATATTTTGGATGTCTTAAATACATTTTTATATGTAGTCACTTGCCTAAGTAATGGCCATTGGTGGTTTTGTAATATCCCATGGATATCCAGTAGGTAGTACAAACTGACATCTACTACTGGATAGCCAAGGATATACATTAGAGATTCACTGTAGGACTTAGATGATTTTTAGATATTGTGTATCTAAGTAGGATATCTGATGGATATCCTGTGCTATGTGGGTTACTCAACCAGATCCTACCAAATTCTGCAAACAAGTAAAACTATGGTATTCCCTGTAAACTAATTTATCTTAAGTAGTTCAGACACTTACTTTCAAAATGGTGGCAATATATTAATATTTAGCTTAGTATATTCTATATGCGAAACCATTAGTGCCCAATGTAAACTTTACTTTGAATGCAGACAGTATCCATTAAAAAACATTAAGGCTGTTGGACCCAAAAAAATTTATCACTAATTATACTATGCCTACAGATAGATATCATATAAACTAGCTTTTGTGCCAAAAGGAGTGTCTACAGTTTAGATACAGCTACTTGGAGTTGTTTTTTGCACCCCAACAGGTCAGCATATCTAATGGCACGCTTCCACTGGCAACACGCCAACCGGCTTAATGATTTGACCCAAGTTTGTCGGGCTGGTAATTTTGTTTGTAAACTCATATAAACAAATTATGGGAACCTCAGTTCCCAGTCTCATGACAGCACTGCCTCTAGAGGAATATGTGAGATTCGCTGTGGACAACAAGTATATTTGATACAGCCAATGAAACTGCTGGAGCAAAGTAAGACAAGTCTATGTTTATTTCACTTGGCAAGAAGTATTAAATAAAATGTTTTTGTTTCTGAAAAAATGTAAATATTGTTTTGATAATGTAGAATTCCTGTGGGTATTGTTTATTTCACTGTACTCTGCAAAATGAATTACTCTTTCTAAGGAATAGTGTGCCTTTATTTTAAAATATATATACCCATTTTTGTGTCTGTGCACTGGCACGAATAGGAGGAGAGATTAGTTTATTTTCAAGCCAGACAATGGGTTCCATTCCATTCAAAGAATTCTAGTAATCTAACAAGAAAACTCAGAAAGAAATATTAAATATTTAAAGTTCAGGCAATGATTAATCATATTTAGAAATTAATATAGTAACAAGATATAAAAGCATGTATTCAGATATTCATTCAACAAAACTGCCACAGCATCATCTGTTTTTGTGTCTAATTCTAGGTTGGATCTTCAACTAGATAGAAGCGGCATGATTTTTTCTGCATTAAATATATGCAGTGCATGTTGTATGTAAAAGTAGTTAAATATCATATTATTTCAAAAAATGGCCTTTCCATCTTTATACTCACAGACTTATCATCAGCATTTATTTGGAATTGTAAAGGAAAAATTTTGTGTAGAAAAATCACTATCAATGTAGTCGTTCAATCGCAAACTATACACTCGTCCAAATTTTATTGTGACTGTAAAGCCCAACACAAGAACATAGTCATATTATTTCAGAAGTTCAATGGAAATGATGTGGTGGAAATGGATTTGAATTTTGATTGGACCTCCATTGACTACAATGACTACAACAAAATAACCAAAAAAATGAAGAACAAAATATAAAGATGAGAAACACAAATTAAATAAAAATGTTATAATATAAATATGCACATATATGGAACAAAAGACAATGATCCAGTTAGAAAATGAGTGACACAGAAACAATGAGGAAAGCAAAATTATGACAATACGAAAACAGCAAAACCACAAGCGAAACACACTGCAGTAAGTCAAAATAAATAGACATATTAAAGAATTAAAAAAATATTAATGATTCAGTCTGACAATGAAAAAAAAAACAAAAAACCACAAAGACAGCATAAATGTGGCTAGACAACATCAGCAAAATTTACATACAAAACAAATATATGTGCCTATTTATATTATTACATTTTTGTTTCTCATCTATATATTGCATTAATTTTTTGGTTATTTTTTTCATAGTCATTGTAGGCAATGGAGATTCAATCAAAAATAAAATTCTTAGTCATATTAGAACTTTTATTTATTCATATATTATGCAAATTGATGATTACACCTTTGTTCATGTGCGCTAAATTGTAAACCAAATATATAACTTGGGACACGTACGCTGGTCCGCAGATGAAAGTTGAAGTTGATAAATGATCTTGGGACATGAGACCTTGAGAAATTGGGACAGTGAGTTGTGACATCAAAGGGTCACACACACCATGATCCACAGATAAGCAATTTTGGACTAGGCTTGAAATTTTAAAAAAACCTTTTGCCTTAAAAAAATTTTCTAATTCATTTTAATGCTATTTACACAACAGGAGGGCGATATGCTATTTTAACAGAAAAATAACCACTACATACCACTTGTGTAACACATGATTTCTGAGGTGTTCATAATATCCCACTGTCAGCTCAATAATCTGTTCCCCAATAAACATGTATGGGACTGAATAAAACATGATCTGGCCCAGTCTTTGAAGCTATCAACAACAATTGTCCAATTGTGCTACCAGGTGGGATGAGTACGGATCACCTTTCCAGAGCATGATATGTGTCATCTCTATGATTGTTTTGATGCAAGAGGTGCAGCCTTTAATACTGTTGGAGAAAGGTAAACAGAGTAATGAGAGAGGTTTAATTTGTTAGGAGTTTCTATACACTGCAAAATGGGGTGAACAGAGAGACAGGGATGAATAAGGACAACCTTCTTCATAACAATTTAATGTACTGCTATACTTTTTAATTAAAAGTACCACATCAGTGTTTCTGTCAAGCCTGAACAGAATTACTCTGGTCTGATATATTTTAATTAAAAAGTATTGCAGTACATAAAATTGGTATGAAAAAGTTTGTCCCTATTCATCCGTGTGTCCCTATTCACCCCGTTTTATGGCATATGACTATGGCATCACATGAATTGTTTTGCACTGTATACTACCTAAAATGAGTTTGAATAAAATTTACATAACCTTGTACAGGGGCTCCATAATGCTCAATTTTCATTTACTGGTATTATAACTTGACAAAATTTAATTCATTGAGAATAATCCTAAGTGCTTTATCTTCACAACTAAGAGAAATACCACTTTGAACTGATAAGAAAAGAAATTATACTATTTGCAAAGATGTATACTCTAATATTGAGCTAGCAAGAGAACAAGAATGTGAGTATGCAACTGTATAAGCATGGAATATATGAGTGTGCTGGAGGAAGACAGGTGCAATTATGGAATTAAGCAAATGCACTTTTTGTGTGACCTTTTCTGAATCTGCTCTCAATGCCACATGCTCTCTGCATTCAGCAGTGTTCAGAGAGTGGTCTGTGAGCTTGTACAGTAGTAAATAGGACCCGGAGCAGAGTACCTTAGAAAGTGTATGTGTAACACAACTGTCCAAGATTGATATTGCAATCTGGTTAACAACAAAACAGTAGCAGAACCAGACTTATACTGTAGTTCATGGAATACTCTCAAGAACGGCAGGCAAGTCGGCCATGGAATGAGTCCATAATGAATACACCTCTTCAATATTCATGTTGATTGATGGCTATATATATTTCTTGGTTTCATTTGGTAATTCTGTATAGTATTTTGTGTGTAGCTATATTTCAAAGGTCCTTGTTGCCTTCAATTTCATTTCACATTTCCACTTGTTATACTGACTTGTGTGGTTGCAGCCCCCCAGATAAGTCTAACTAGAATTTGGTCAGCCTGTTCTGACCGCCATTGGAGCTAGACACAAGCATGGTGATGAGGCCTTTTTTTAATGCCGCCATTGACCTATAATTTCTATACTTGTCATATAATCTACTTAAATAATTTTTCACTGATCACCTCACCATTCCCCACTGTTTATTTTGTGGTTTTGGGCCAAACTCAATACTCACTATTTTAGCCTCACATCCACTATGTGTTTGTATTGCTGCTTGGCACATTTAATGTTCTCAATGTGCATCACAATTTCACTTATGGTTAATGCTGGGTCATAGAACTGATAATTTACAACCAATTCTTAATGTATTTTTCATACAACGTGTTGTTGGGCACGTTGTGCTATTCAATATGAACTGTGTTATGCAAGTGTAAACTATGGCTACTGCAAGTACCTCTCAGTGTACCTGTTGCTGTTTCAAATGTATGTTGTAAATCTCAACAAAACCACACAATTTCTGAGTGTTCTTTCCTTGAAACAGTGTTCACACGTCACTGCCACTTAATGGCTTAAGGGAAAAAGCATCTCCCACAGCCTGGCTAGCTAAAGTTGTGGTGTACATACTACCAGGTTTTCCCAAAGTTATCATGACAGTGTCCACACTATCTGTTGCTGGGCCTAGTAAGTCATGCAGGTAAACATAAACATAACCATTATTTTGAGTCTCATACGAGTCAAGTAATGCTAGTTGATACCCTAAGCAATTTGAAATATCCTTACTTCACTAACATTACAACGAACAAGCACTTAATCCAAATTTTGTCAGTAACAATTTAGTGCCATCTATGTGATGTAGTTCTAGTAGTGATGCAACACTGAGAGAGATTACGTTGCCCTAAAATGAAAACCAATAAACCAATTTCAGTAAAACAAAATTTTTCACATCTATGTCATAAACACCATATGTGCATGACTTAAAATATGAATATTAACTGACGTGACCAAGCTTGGCTACGACGATAAAGCCAACTTGATCTGCAGCGTTTCCAGAGTTGTGAAGTAATATGTGTGTGACCGGCGCCACAGCTCTGCGGTGAGCTGATGAGATGTAGGGTCGTTCGGCCGACAGCCTAGGGACTCTGGTAAACACTCCGTCATACACACATTGCCGAGGTTGTGGGCCACCTCGCATGCCTTACTTGATTATCAATAAAAACAGTGTTGCTGGTTGTTAAGGTATTTATTACCCCGTTATGTACACTCAACTATACAGAAGACACGTGGCCTGAATGGCCCGGAACTACAAGCGACCACGTGGTCTTATCATGTGAAGCTCGAAATGCACTTTTGATTCCCGATAAATAATAACGTCGCTCTCCCCTCGGCGCTATGCAAGTTAAGTCAGGAAAGAGATGATGATAATGATTTATAATGTTCCGGATGCGACTCGATACTGTTCGACAGATGATGTCCTTGCTAGGGCTTCTGCGGAGTGGGGAGAGCGTAACGCCCGGGCTCGTCCAAGTCCTGGCTAATACTGGCCGGAAATGTGCGCCGGCTTCCGCCGCCTAGGCGCAGCCGACGCCATGCGGTGAGACGGTGAAACACAATATACACTGAAAGATGATTATGGGATGGAAAATGATATTAACTAAATTAACACAAGAAAACATAATTACCCTCACACAAATAAATAATAAAAATGATAATACTTCTTCTAAATGTTTTCATTGCACCAGCCACAGCATTGCCAAATGTAGAATGTCACATGTCTCTGGCTGTGGCTGGGCAGATTGTCTCCGATGACAAAACAAATTATTAATTAATTACACACTGACACTATTAACAAATACACTGACGAAATAAACTGAATAAATAATAAACACTAATGCACTCGTGCCCACAAGCCTGTCGGTGTGGTGCGTCTGGTGTGGACATACTACGGCAGTCAGTGGGCAAAAGGACTCGTGAACGTGCGGTTCACGTCATAACATTTGTACAAAATAATTTATGAAACTTTCATATTTCACTCCCCCCTCAGTCAAATTTTAATTTTTTATGAGAATACATAACAGGAGCCTGACCAATAGTAATAATAGCAGTTTTATTAATAATACCTTCATGAGTAGCAAATGATTTCCAACAAATCATATCATAAACATCAATCTGTTTAATATATAAAACAGAAAGGGTCAGAGAATTATGTGCCCTAAGTAGAATACACATTTACAAAAGTCGACTGCTAGGGTTCGCTGTCATTCCCTGCAAACTGAAAATATACTTAAAGACACCAACAGAAAACTCTCCTGACATTAACTAAATTACTTAACAAAAACATTAACTTATTTACTACAACAGCATTTATGCCACCAATATTCCTAAAAACCTCTCTTGTCATATAGTGTCTTTGTGGTATGTTGGATATTTCCCTAAGGAAGCTTCATCACATCCCATATATAAGCAAATTTGCAATGTATAAGGTTGGCCTTTACACTTATTCTTATCTCCTCTTTGTGCCACTGCCCAGGTACCTGGCTACTTCAAGGTAATTTGTGCTCCAGCTGACGCCGCAATTTTTCATCATTGCCAAAGCTCAAAGCGGGGGTAGATCAGCAGGCCCTATGAGGGGCCCTTTAACACCCAGCGGGATTTCATATGACCTACAGGGAGATTAGGAAGAAGCAAGATTGGCCCCCTCCCAACTCCCTGAACATCCCAATCTGTAGTTACGGAGGTTGAAATCCGCACCTAATATTTAATGGGCCCACTGAGTTTCCCCAGCAAGTCCGGTACCCATGAATATTCCCCTCCTCCCCCCCCTACTCTGCCAGCACAGGGAAAGAAGAGGGAGACAGCTCTGCCTAGGTAAGTGGCTCTACTTTAATAAAAATTTAGAAAAGCAGGTTAAGTTAACCTGGACAAGGAATGTAATTCCTCGGCCAGGTTTTATAAATTTAAAGTTTAATCTAATGCCAAAAAGTAATAATAAGCCTGTGACTCTGAAAAAAAATGCAAGTTCTGGTTGGGTGTGCTCAAGCATGAAATGTTGGCGAGGTTGAGAATAATGGTCATGACTAAAAAAGTGCTGTTAATAGTTAAAGAGAAAGTGCTTTAACTGAACAATAATTAGTAATTTAATAAATAAGTCTTCGTGTTTATGAAAACTAAGATTGCTGGAGACGCATGGCAGGTTAAAAGTGGTGCGGGAGAGATATTTGTGCTGCGAGAGCTGAAGGCAGAGTGACTGGCGCGCCCCTAGCGCAAACTAATTCTTTTAAAACAGCCAAATTATTGTCCCGGACCGCTCAGAGAATGTGCACAGGCGCGGGAGTTAGTAGAGTGCGGATATAGATGAGTTTTCAATATGTTACTGGGAGACCTTAACACGGACTAGTTTTGTTAAATTGTTATCTTACATTTTAATACTTCTTAGGTTTGTAAACGGTGCATTTTAAGGCATTTTAGTTGGGCGTTTGTGTCCGAGAGGTATTTACAGAGTATTCTAATTATTTCATTACTGTGGGTTTTGATTTTATCATAATATTTATTACTTTGCGAGACTTTTTTATGACCAATTAAAGGAATTTTTAGGGCTTCATGCAAGTCTAAAATGCATGTGAAACGATGTGCATTTCCCAGAACTATTAAGAATTTATTCTGCACAGTTTGTAATGATTGAATTAATACCTTGGCTGCATTTCTCCAGATTTCATTTCCATACATTAGGGCCATTCTAGCTAGGGAAGTGTATAATAAAAGTTTAAGCTGCAGGGGGAGTCTACGAGATTTTAAGAGTGGGTAAAGTTGTGGAAGTTTTGCCATTGGTCGATTACGTGTTAGTTTTATTTGGGCATGCCATCTTAATTTTTCATCTATTATTAGGCCAAGGTATTTAACTTGTTAGGTTTCCTTGTACGTGTTATAAATAGAGCCTGGGATTTCTCCGCGTTTATTTTAATTTACCACCTGTCGTACCATTCTCTCAGCTCATCGAACTGCAGTTGGGCGTATAAATGAACATAGTCTATTGATTTATCGTGGGCAAAGATAACAGTATCATCAGCATACATTTGAACTTTAGCATGATTATTAGGGATGTCGGCTGTATAAATATTATAAAGGAAGGGGGATAGAGCGGAGCCCTATGTGACACCCGATCATAGAATGTGCGTGCTAGATGCTGTGTTATAACTGCTAATGTAAAACTTTCAATTTGTGAAATAACTTTTAAGTAGGTGGATGTAGCAGTCCAGGAATTTAAAGTTAATAAGTTTTTGTAGTAGGCCAGGTATCCAAACTTTATCGAAGGCTTTTGCTACATCCAGAAAAATCGTGATTGTGTATTTTTACCATTATTAGCTGATACTGTTTCGGTAATATGTTTAGTGAGTGCATGAGTAGTAGAATGACCTGCCCTGAAGCCAAACAGCGATTAAGGAATTATTTTCTTTAGCTGTGCCAGGTGTAGTTTTTCAAATATTTTACTGAGGGAACTGAGAAGCGATATCGGGCGAAGGTTTTGGGGTAGAGACGGGTCTTTGCCTGGTTTAGGAATTGTAATTATTTTCGCCCATTTCCAGTTTAAAGGGAAATATTTAAGTTTTAAAATGTCATTAAATATCATTAGTAGGAAACAGTGCCGGGAAGGGAAGGTTTTTTTTAACGTTTGATATGTAATTTTATCTTCCCCGGGGGCCGTTTTTGGTTTGACTTATTTAATTGCAAGAATTAGTTCATGAAAAGTAATGTATTGCGGCTTTCTTTTGACTTTATTATTTAGGAAATTAGTTGTATTTGTAATTATGTCCCTTGTGAAGTCAGGGCCTCCGATATCGTTATTTGGAGTGAATTGATCCGCTAGCGAGTCTGCTAATGTTTCGGCTTTATCTACTGTGTTATACTTTAGTCCTGTGGTCATTAAAATGGGAGTAGAGGCTAAGTTTGATTATTTTCCTCTGAGTATTTTTGAAATTCGCCAGAAGCTATGTATGTTGTCAGAAAGTTAGGTATCAAAAGTCTCCCATTTTGTGATTTTAAGTTTATCTAACTTGTTTCTGAGTTCTTTTTTAAGTTTGTTATATTTTGATTTTAAGAGATTAGTTCTGTGTTTTTGATACAAGTGTCTGGCGTGTCTTTTTCCTGCAAGTAAAAAATCTATTTCCGGAAAATTTTGCTTCAAAAAATCGCGTCTATTGAGGAAAGTTGTATTTTTCTTTAATTGGATTTTAATAGTGTTTTGAAGCAGATCTAAAGCTGAATCTGTATATATTTTCTTTTTGATTGCTATGTCGTGTAAGGTGAACATTTCTTCTAAGTCTACTTTAAAGTTGTCCCAGTTTGTCAGTGGAAATTTGCTAAGTATTGTATATGGGTGTTTGACTAAATTGGTGCGCTAATTTTGCAAAAAAAAAAAACTGGTAAGATGTCGGAGTCTAACTAATTTAAGGGACGCAATTCCAATATTAGATTACGAATATTAGTCAGCAGAATATCGAAAACATCTGGTTTACTCTGCTGTTCCAGTCAGTATGTTTAGAGTTTAGATCACCTGCAATGATATATGGAAATTGTTGGTTGGTTATTTTGTCTAGGTCTTCTATTATTAGGTTTTTTGAGGGGGAGAGATATGCTGAGGTGACTGTTAAATGTCCGTGATTTGTGTTAATATTTATTGAAATTGATTCTATATTCTCGCGGTTAGGATTTCAATTTACGTGATGATGTAGCTTATTATGAACTAGTATTAAGGTGCCTCTTTCCTTTTTGGTGCAGTCTGACTGATAAGTTTCGTAATTTTTAACAGAAAAACCTTTTTCCTAGGTTAAAAAGGTTTCTTGTATGAGGGTTATTTCTATGCCTTATGTCTCCAGTATCTTTCTAATTCGTAGAGCTGATTAAACACTCCGTTACTGTTCTAGTAAAGGATAGAGAGGGTGTACCGGCATCTTGCTGGGAGGTGTGAACCATTTAGGGTGCGTCCTGGAACGTGGTCAGAGCCTCCAACAGAAGCATGGATTTTGTTTTTGGGTCGGGTGTGCTATTAGCTACCATCATGTATGGGCGAAAGTGTTCCATGATGGACTTTAAATTTGCCTCCCGCATAAACTTAAGGAGATCCATTAAGTCTTGGAGAGACGATCCAATTCCAGCCATGGAAGAGGGGGTTGCAGGATGAGAAGGAAGAGGAGATGAAGTGAGGGCGGGGTGAGGTGCTTGAANATTCCAGCCATGGAAGAGGGGGTTGCAGGATGAGAAGGAAGAGGAGATGAAGTGAGGGCGGGGTGAGGTGCTTGAACATGAATTTGGGGCGCAACAGGTGTTTGTGCGGGTACTGTGAATGTTTTGTTGGGAGCCCTGATGGCTTGTGCGTAAGAATGAGAAGATGGTAAGTTTCTGACATCCAATATTTTGGTGTATTGAGACACGTCTCAAACTGGGGCGGGGGCGGCAGGAGCCACCATGCGAGTCTGAGCCCTGGTAGTTACTTTACGTTCGGCTGCTGCTTGCCGGCGCTGGACAATTTCCAGGACTTTAGGGCATTGTTTAGAGGACGCCAGATGGGTTCCTCTGCAATTACAGCACATTGAGTTTGTTGTTTTTTCTATTGCTTTTTGACAGCCATAAAGGTTGTGTGATCCGGCGCAGTGAGGGCAAATTGGGTGTAGACTATAGAAGTTCTTAGTGTGGTCTCAGGTGTTACAGTTGCGACAATGGGCTACATTGGACAGCCGCTTTCTGTACGGGCGCGGGTGGATGATCGTCATATTGAGCCGGGTAACAGAGAGAAGAGGTGGAATGGTGTAATTTTTTGCAGCTGTCACGCAGAAGAGATTCATTTTTTCCAGACAGAAGCTTGCGGGGTTGCAAGGGTCGGGTCTGGTGCCTAAAACTGGTAAACATCACTAACTGTATAACCGCACGCTTCTAGGTCTTCTTGTGTGATAGTTGTGTCGGTATTCCTCTGGAGGTCGAATACCACTTTCTGAGGGGACTCTATGGTAGTACTGTAGGTGAAGTAGGGTATCTGGTGTGATTTTAGCATAGCTGTGGCCGCATTGTATTTCTGCTCGTCTGCTGCAATAATATGCAGGCCGTTGCAAGCAAGAGACAGGGTGAAGCCAGTGTGATTAACGTCACAGAGTTGCCTTGCAATCTGGTTGTATCGATTTGTTTCCCGCACGATCAATCTAAAAGTTGGTTTACTTGTGTAATTGGAAGCCCGCAGCTGGATTCTTATGTTGTTTTTCATGCCTGAAGGGCTGGTAGTGGGCTGGGAACTCTGTTCCTGCAGAATGGAAAACCGGTTTGAAACCAGCACTTGCGGGACAACAGCCTCCTGTTGTGGTCCGCGAGGGCGCTTCAAATTACTGGTCTCAACCAGGGTTTCTCTCTCCGCCTGGGAGTTCAGAACAGCTTGGCGCTTGTTGTTGCGCATTGCAATTTATTTCCATTGCTCAGAGCCGATTTCCACTCGGGTGGCCGAATCGGTCTCCATGGCGTCTTGTTCAGGTTCAGGTTCTCTGCCAGAGTTATCAGAGGGCAGGAGAAATGTCTCCAGTGGGAATTGTTCGAGTTTTACAGTTACTTTGTCTTGTGTGCAGCTAACTAGGGCTGCGCCGGATGGGACGTTGGAGGGGATGGCAGCTATGATGTTGTCATACTGCTGAAGACCATCCCCCGTGGCCAAAGACGTACTCCCTTCCAAGATCGGCAAGGTGGGGTTGTGGTGGAGAAGCACCAGGGTGTTCAATTTAATAAAAATTAAAATAAATTACAATAAGTGTAGAGAGTTCCTAACATGCTGTGGAGATACTCGCCGCTGACCCCACTGGGCTAGGCTCGAGATGACCCCTTAAGGCAGAGCAAGTAATCCCAGTGTCCACANGATACTCGCCGCTGACCCCACTGGGCTAGGCTCGAGATGACCCCTTAAGGCAGAGCAAGTAATCCCAGTGTCCACAAAGCTATAGTTCTAACAAGGTTCCATACGAAGAGGCGAGGTGCACACTCAACGAAGTCCGCTGCTAGAATGAGCAAATTCGCGAATGTGAATCGCGAATTGAGCAAATTCTGTGCTCCATCTGTAACTGGCTTTTGTGACATTATATAGGTTGTATGTATATTAGGGAAGTGCAAGAATGGTGCAAATCACTTCTCTGTATGACATGAGAGAAGACACACTATTGCATCAGTCATTGTCCACCACCCTGCAGTAATCTTAGGAAGAACTATACTGATCATTAAGGAGTTTCTATACGCAAACATCTAACATGCCATAATTACACTACAGAAAGAGAAGATATTGGCCAAGGAAGATATTTTGGAATATAGGAAGGCTAAATACTGATGTTAGTAAAGAAGTGCCAGAAACAAAACAAGGAAAATAAACAGTGTGCCCTGTGTCACTGGAAAAACGCAGCCAATTACCACAGTTGTTCGGAATATAAGAATGAAGATTGGTTCTACCTGCTTCACAGTTTACACAAGAAAGGCCAGCAAAAATCTGTTGCCTCAATGAGAATAAAGACAGCAGATATGCACATTTAGAGGCAAAGTATGGTCTCTCAGTATGTCCCAACCCCTCCCCTTCCTGCAAATGCCTGGCATGTGGTCGGGAAAAATGGCTATTTATAGCATCACAACACTATTGTGCCTGCAAATGCAGAACATCACCTTGTACATACTGCAAATTATTACAACAGTCTGTATGGCAATAACTTCTTGGAAGTTGACTTCTCAGTGCTGGGAATAACCCTCATCCAAAAAAACTATTTGCAGAAATTGAAGCCAGCTCTGACAAAAGCCAAGTAAGTATAAAACATGCCTGTTAAACACAGCAGAGCATCTCAAGCAATGCTGTGAAAGATGCACCCTGCCCTAGTTCAGCTGCTCACCTCTGATATGCCAGCCAAATCAGAGCATACCACAGAAACCTGTCCTAGAACAAAACTGTTTCATGAAGGTGGAAGCAGTGGCAGACTCACAGTCTCTCAGATTCAGCACCTTCACTCCAGACAAATGCAGGACAGTGACACTAACGAAACCCTGTGAAAGTCTATTGAGGAAGAACAAGAAGCATGCACATATATAAGTGCTGAAGTAGCTAGGGATTAGATATTTTACTTTTCTTCACAGGCAGCCAGTGAAACCTAGTCTTGTTTCCGGTCCAGGGGAGAGGTCAGCAAAAATGGTTAACAAATGAATTAACCATTTGCTGTTATAGGTTAAATAAGGAGAAAAATTGCATTCCCCTACACTTCCCCTCTAGGTGTTAAAACAACACAATGGCTAGTGTTTCAGCACCCCAAGCCGTCCCTGTGATGACACAGACATAGGTGCTAATGAGGAAACTGAAACCCCGCCCCCAGACAACCAGAACCACGAAAACCTGACATCAAGCCAATAACAGTGTTTCACACTAAAAATATACCTCACCACATTCTTGTGAGGCTGCTGCTCCAAAAATTACAGTAGCCAACATGAAACCATGCTCTTCCTGATAATGCAGTGGCATATGAGGTGCAATTAAATGAGGACTACCACTGCACACTCAAGTAATCCAGGAGTCAGGACTGCAATATAGCATCCTGTTCCCACATGACTAGTTGCCTATAAAGGCAATCATAAAGCCATGTCCAATTGACATGGACCTTGAGTTCATCAATGACAAATTAGGAGAACTTGGCATACAACCAATATCAGTGATGCAGATGTTCTCCCAAATAAGGCAGCNTTCATCAATGACAAATTAGGAGAACTTGGCATACAACCAATATCAGTGATGCAGATGTTCTCCCAAATAAGGCAGCGCCTGCACATGTGCAGAGTAGATCTGCCTCCTACTATGGAAAACACCAAGATTTTCAAGATCCACCTGCTTTTCAAAAAAGTGGTAAAGGTTGAAAGGTACCATCATCTAGAAGGACTGCCTCAGAGCACAAAGAGCCAGAAATTCTGTCACAACAGCACCAGATGTCAGTGTGGTGTATGCTGAAAGTTCTGTGGGAGAGATCACCTAATTCTTGACTGCCAGGAGCAAGATCCTGACAAAAAACTCTGTGTATTATGCGATGGGAAGCACACAGCCAACTACAGGAGCTGTAGGAAATATAAGGAGGAGAAATGGCACCACCTCCCACCCCAAGAATGTAGGAAACGCCAGCAGCAGTCAAAGGCAACAATGCTCATGCCCCAAGGCCAGCTACTGTAGACCAGCCCGCCCCTCCCCCACTTCATAATGCATGGACACAAGCTGGCAAGAAGGGAAAGCTGATCTGCAACACCTTTGTACCACACTATGCACAAAGCAGTAGGCAATTCATGTGACAAACTATTACCAGCCCCTGACACAATATGTGCAATATGAGGTGTCATTCCAGCAACTGCCAGCTCCATACCAGTGCCTCCACAACAACCACACCAGAAAGCCACAGAAAAGGGCATGAGTGCTCAAACCCCCCAAAAAAATGGAGCAAATGGCCAGTAGCAGTACCCACCCGAGTGTGACACAAGCAAGCTTGTGCAACTCGGCTCCCTCCGGCTAATCAGAAGCTAACTCCCATCCTGGACATGATGATGTCACAAAAGTCAATGGAAACTGACTCAGTGCAGATACACAACTCTAAAACAGAGTCACTATCACTGGAAAAATGTACAGCGTTTATCATGAATAAATGAAACAATGAAAAATCATCCTTTCATTAATAAATTACTTACACCTCTATGCCAGTTACTCCTCATCTGAGGAGGTAATAAAACCAACTATGAAACCAAGGCCATGCAGAATGTGGGCTTCATACTCACCAAGCCCTTGCTATTTGATGTTATTAAAACCATGACACTGTAATTTTATGACAGCTCCCAGGATAACACATCCATTAGTTTTAGCACTAGGAAATTACAATCCCAAGATCACACAGTGATACAAAGGCCAAAATCACTGTTGATGCATAGGTAAAAGTACATCAAATTCGAAATTGTGATAAATGCGACATAGGTGCGGCATTTTCAGGATTTGGCTAAATATTTGCTAAATTTTAAGGAAGTTGATGATCTGAGAAAACAATACCTGAAATAACTGCCTTTTGAGAAACTTACATATGTTTGTGTTACCTTGCAACTTTATTACAAATTATATTTTTTTTCAAATAAATTTAAGAAATTAGATAAGTAAACTGACTGTTTTAGCAGCAAAATAGAGATCCACGAAATTTATTTTGCTGATGCATTCATGTATAAACATACGTTATTTAAAGATTATCCCTGCCTGCTAGTATGGTGTCAACACAAAACAATTTGATCAGAAACTTTGTTTTATCTTGAGACACCCTCTTATCTGCTGTAATCACAAAGAAACACATTATTTAAACATTTGTTTTCACAAAGAGGATTTGTTTACAAACAACTTGCAGTTACCGTAAACAAATGAAAGTTGTTCACACACAACTGTGCACTTGATTGCCTCAGTTCACAATGATAAAAAATATGTACATATTGAACGTGTAAGTATCAAAATAAAAGTAGGTATTATTTATTGCACTGTGTATGGTCATTGTGTATGTGAGGGCAGTTTATGTACACGAAGACCATGAATCATGCCTTAAATATTACCTACTTTCATTTTGATTTGTACACATTCATTATGTACACGTTTATATTGTCACCACATTGGATGAAAACAAAGATGTTGACTGCGCAACACACAAAAACATTTCAAACAACTTAACCTTACTTTGATAATTTAATGGTAATATACACCATCTGGAGTATCAAGCCTACTTTCTTGCGCATATTGCTCATCAGAGTAATAATGGAAAATGCCCTCATAGTTGAGAAGCGAAGATGTAGTCAAAACAGACTCGCATAATTTTTGATGCACTAGAAAACTAAAAACCATTTTTTGTCAGTTTTTAGACATTACAAGACTTATTACTTATGTTTTCACTGCTTTCAGTTCACAGCTTTTCCTATAAAAATAATTATGGCTATGCCTGGTGCAGTGTTTATTATTCTGTGATGAATATTTTTTTAACTAGGCCTTTGTGTGCTAGTGGTATTTCTGTTTCGTTATCAAAAGATCCAAAATACTATTGCAGACCATGCAAGGAACTACAAAGTCAAAAAATTTTACATAAGTGATTAGGGAATTTTAATTTGTGACATTTGTAATGTGAGGTTGGAATGACAAAAGAAAGACAACTTGGACAAACAATGCCAATCTAATACGCACAAAAGTACGAAGAAGTCAGTAGAAAGTGACCGCCCGTCCAGTAAGCGGCAAGCCAGTTTATATGAAATAAATAAAAAAGTGAAAAGGGCCAAGCAAGAAAAATCTGAATGTGTCATGGACATTGTAAAGACATTCCTCCAGGCAAACATACCATTACATAAATTAGACAATCCTGTAATGTGTTAATATTTTTCAAAGTAAGTTGGCTACAGTTTTAGGCCTAAATTACAATTATGGTTTTTCTGCTTTCTGTTAAAATGATAGTTGTATATTTATATTTTCCGATTAGTAATTCTCAATTTTCAGGTATATTAAGGGTTCAGGTGACTTTTAAGGGAGTGTAAGCTGCAAAGAGTTTATGTGGAAAAGTGTGGAAATGACAAAAAAGAAAGAGTTTGCAAAGAATTTGAAGGATAAGATATAGTAATAGCTGATGAAATAACCAACTGTCAAGGATGATGTGTTTTTTTTAATATTATTTAGAACTCTGAGTAGCACATCAAAACAGAAGGTTGCTCTTGCAAGTTACTCATTCCTTGACAAAGCCAGAGGACAACATGCAGTCAAGCCATTGTAGACACTGTTCAGAAGTATGGCATTTCACATGAATGCATTGTTGGTCTGGTATCTGCTCGATACATGAATGCATGCTTCTCTGTGCTGAAAGTGCTCTTTGGAGACCACTTGAAACACTTCCAATGTTGGGCCCACAAAATAAATCTCATTGGAGATGTTGTTATGATAGAATTGCCAGAGCTTAACAGGCTTATTACAAATGTAAAAATTGCCTTTCTTCTTGCATGAAGATAAAAATGTCATGTGTGAACTTTCTGGTGTCTGAATTCCCTGAGTTGCCATCTGTGCTGTTTCCAAAACCGGTCACAACACGATGGAATTCTTTGTTTAACAGTGTTATCTACTTTGAAACGTATTTAGATTCAATAACACAATGTCCTTCTCAGTATGAAGAGAAAAATGCAAGTGCTCTGTTCGTTTGGTATGCAAAACTTTGCAAACCCCAGAATTCAAAATGCAGGTAAACACACAAATCACGTTTATTTCCAAGATCTGTCAACCACTGTTGAAATTAATTGATATTTTGGTATTTTATATCTGAGTACCTATGTGGACACATCATCTGGGAGCACCTTGAAAGGATCAGCCTGTCTTTGGAAAGACAAGCAAAGGGATTCTTTCCAGAAAAAAAACCACACTGCTATTGTCACAATGTATACTGTGTTTCATTTACAAAGGCCGTATCTTGACAGACAGAACCACCAACTTTGTAACGGTGTCACAACAAATTACTCAATTTGCAGTGCATGCGATCAGCTGGTTCTTAATGTGTTTGTGTTTATGTTGGCAACACCTGCTGAAAATAGTCTACACAAAAGAAGTCAGAAAATTTAATATTCCTGTCAAAAGTTGACAACAATGTCGAGTTTCCAGTAATACAATCGGTTCTTAAAATACTTTGATGTTCCTACTTTGTACTTCAACAGTTTCAACTCTCACAAATTTTTTATGTGGCAGCTCTGGCCTGACTTGCCCGTTGTGAGAAAGGCAAGACTTCGGCAGACTCCGCACGTGATGGACGCCATGTTTGTTACTCCGTTTTCACAAGAGAATATATCTATTCTGCATTTATTTTCTTAATACCGTGTTTTTTACAGCAACTTAGTGCAACCAATGATTATACTTTTTCCTATGCAGTGCTGTTTTTGGTGCATTGTTAATATTTAATTATTGTTTTTTTTAACGACAGTGGAACTTCTGGCAACGTATTGTTGTGATTCTTTCTCTCGTGTGCAGTGTGTATATATGTGATGTGATAGTTTCCTGTATGAATCACCTACAGAATGAACGCACACATACACACATATATTTACATAAAAAGACGTTTTCTTTGTTACCGAAGCGCCAGTTGTTTGAAGCACATAATATGTTAGTAGCGTAAATTGTAAGAATTTAAATTTCAGCAGTCTCAGCTAAGATGTGCTAACTTCATACATAGTTTACTTATTATTGATTATATTCATTATGGGCAATTACACAAGGCTGAAATAATTTTGTAGGCTTTGCCACTTTTGTGCATAACGTCATCTAGGCCTATATTTATTTACACACACTTATGTCCCACATTTTTTAAAATTTTATTATTTTGAGTACAATTATAAAGTATTTACATAGTCTGAACATATGTTAGTATGTTTGTATTAGGGTATCCAATATTTGCAAGTTTCGGTCAAAGCTAATTAAATACAAACTGAAGTGCGTAAAAATAAAGCCACATATTTAAAAAAATTTTTATTCAATTATAGTTTGTCAAGTTTATGTGAAATGTCACTTCTTGAGCCTGTAGCATAAATAAGTCAAGTTATCGAAGATCACTTTGTACTAGTAGAGTTATGTTGTAATTTCCTGTGTACAAAACTATTTTTAAAAATGTAAGGCATGTTCAGACATCATTCTAGAGTTATTATTTTATTTAGGCCAAGTGTATGCATTCTTAAAGATTATGAAGTCAAATATGAACTAAATTAGCTATGAATTTTTGGCACTTTGAGTATTAAGAGGCCAAACTTTAAGAGTTTCGGCCTTTTTAAGCGTATTACAGCAACAGTAGACCTTTAACTTAATTTCTTGTATCACAGAGAATAAGGCACGTAAAGAACCAAATATTTGCTTCGTTCAGGATACTAACACATTTTGGTGGTTATTTATACAGGAATAAAATCATAATATTGAAATTTAACAAAATAATATAAACAGCACTCTACAAAAGGTAGAANGTTATTTATACAGGAATAAAATCATAATATTGAAATTTAACAAAATAATATAAACAGCACTCTACAAAAGGTAGAACAAAGTTAAATGATAGAACTGGCAATTGTGTTAACTAAAATTTGCAGTTAATAGGAAAGCATTATACAGATGAAAAAATTTAAGATGAAATAGATAATGAACATGAATAAAACCCATCTTAAACCCAGTTTCCAGCCTTTTTCCACGTTTACCTGTTTACCAGCAAAAGAAAAAAAAAATTATATTTAATTTTTTACGTGTGTGAATCCATAATATACCTCCTTAAATTTAATACAGACTTAAGTATTACACTCTCACTAATATCAGTCTGTGGCGGAAAAAAATTTTTATTACAGAAATATTAAAGATATATACTGTATACCTTGCAACAAATATGTATGTGGCAAATTATAGTCGTTCTAAAATATTGGCTGAAATGATGTAGCACTTGCGTGAAACACTGTATGAAATACATTTTACTTTAAAACATTTTAAGTTACTATAAAAATTTGAAAATAGTTTTTTGCAAATGTACATTTTGGATTTTGCAGTTACTGCTGCGTCAAAAAATTTCACACTTTCTGAAGTATTGCTGTCTGTGCAAAAAACATTGCAGTCCCTTGTAATGTAAACAGCTGGCATAACAAACAGCATGGCATCCACATGTCAGAACATCTGAGGCGGAGTGATACATTAGCAGAGCAACAACACTGGCACTACTTTCANAGCATGGCATCCACATGTCAGAACATCTGAGGCGGAGTGATACATTAGCAGAGCAACAACACTGGCACTACTTTCATAGAACTTAAAAATGGCCTTCGTAAATGAAACAGAGTATAATAACACAGTGACGCGAGCAAAGATGATAGAGAACTTGAAAAATGACTGTACAAAAGCCCATATCAAACTTTTAATGCACATGGGTTCATGCAAAGCCAAAAATGTTTACAAGGCATTAGACACTCTCTTTAATCCAGCTGNAAACTTTTAATGCACATGGGTTCATGCAAAGCCAAAAATGTTTACAAGGCATTAGACACTCTCTTTAATCCAGCTGTAGCTGAATAATTGGTGCAAGTAGGCTAACAAAATTTGCTCTAAGATATTTTGGGTGTAACTCAACTTTTGTATGAGCTACTTAGCATTAGCATTTAGAATAATTCAAATTAAATTGTTACAGGTTAATGAAGCATCTGTTTGTGTAAACAGATTAATCCTGCCTGTATGTAAATCTGTGGAGAAGTCCATATTTGTAGATGGCTATCTATTCCATCAGCAGTTAGTGAAGCAGCTTAAAGAAGGAATCAAGGTTNGGAGAAGTCCATATTTGTAGATGGCTATCTATTCCATCAGCAGTTAGTGAAGCAGCTTAAAGAAGGAATCAAGGTCGATGCGCTTCAGATCCTTCTGGCAATGCGGCCTAACTTCAAAGAATTTTGCAGTCAAGCGCTTAGTCTCTTTGGTTACCAGTCAACAGCATAGATGCTGAAAGATTTTTCAACAGCNAGTCAAGCGCTTAGTCTCTTTGGTTACCAGTCAACAGCATAGATGCTGAAAGATTTTTCAACAGCTTCAATCTGGTTCTTACAGACAGGAGGAAGAAATTGATGAAAAACAACCTGCAGACATGTACTATGTTGAAATTCATTCAATCTTTATTAACTGTAACAGCTACATCGTAAGTAAATAATTTTCAATGAAAATGCATCAGTAAAATGTTGACACTAACAGAGAAAAAATGAAAAAAAAATATTTAATGCTATTTTTCTAGTTTTTTTATATATGCTATAAAAGAGAATAGAACACAAAATAAATACTATAAAAATTCTACAAACCACAAAATAAATGCTATGAAATGTGTTTACAAGTGCTTTTTTTAAAGTATCTCTATGCATAGGCCACCTTAGCAAGGCTGCCTTCACACATACTCACAGCAACTAGTTGTGATGCCTGCAAGGCCGAGCATTAATAAACACAGCTATAAATTTCCTAATGCTTCCGTACACAATAAATCAATAAACCTGCAATAATAATAATAATAGTAATAAATACCCTGAGTTGTCTTAAATGATGAGCATGTAAGGCTAACAGGCTCTCTGCCAGCATGCATGGTCATTGGTCGAGATGACAGCCAATCAAGGCTCAGNATGAGCATGTAAGGCTAACAGGCTCTCTGCCAGCATGCATGGTCATTGGTCGAGATGACAGCCAATCAAGGCTCAGCTCACCCCATATCAAGACTCAATAGACTGGGATTTCTAAGCCTTCAAGACACAGCAGTTTGAAGATGAAGAAGGCACTTCAAGGAGAATAAGATTCAAGTTTTTGCACAATAGTGGGCAGTTCTACACCAGGGGAAATGGGGGCGGGGGGGGGTGAGATGCACTGTATGATGGCCTACTACAGATACAGCTCCTAGGTACTGCAACAGTGCTCTCTGGTGTGCACCTAAACACCAGTGCCTGTGGCAGGCTGCCCACCTAGGGAATATCAATTTCCCTCTTACTTCTCTTTCCTACTCTTTGTTTCAGGTGTTTACTGNTGGCAGGCTGCCCACCTAGGGAATATCAATTTCCCTCTTACTTCTCTTTCCTACTCTTTGTTTCAGGTGTTTACTAGGGACACAGGCGGAGGGATGGTCAGCTGCACACCCCCCCCCTCTTTTCTCTCGAGTTGTTGTACCTTCCACAGCTCTGGTTAAAATCCAAATTTAAAACAGCAGCAATTAAATGAAAGAAATTCCTCCTGATCAAACTCTCTCTTACATCTCTCCTTACATCTGCTCTGTTTCTGATAGGGTTCTATTTTTCTACTTCATTAATTGCATGCAATTTTGGAATAATTTTCTGTCAAGAGGTTTTTATTGTGTCTACACCAGTTTTTACCCCTCCCTTCATAACTCATGTTAGCTAGATATTTAGGGAAGTAACCATGATCCTAATTGCAGCCATGTTTGTCAAATCCCAGTAAAGCATGTGCTCTGTAGTTAGAATTTTTCCTGCATGCTTAGGTGTATAGGTCTCTGCCCTGAGATGCATTTAGGTTTTATTCCTATCCAGGACCTTCAACTCTGCCCTTAGTTTTAAGGTAAGCCTAGGTTAGAAAAAATTGAAGCTGTGGCAGTTTCATAACATACTCCTCAGTGCACATAACACAACAGCAAACTTAAAGAAAACACTTTACTAAAGGTCCTGTTTGAGCCTGTACACCAGCTTGTGAACTGAAAAGTACACAAACACTGACTTCAATACAAAGGCAGAAGCTATTATAGGTTTAACCCTAATAGTGGCCAACACAGTGGCAAAAATTATGCTTAATATGGCATAAAATATACACTATCAGTATACTACAATAAACCAATTTTACACTGGAATGCATAGGGAATTCTTAATAAACAAGAGTTGTTTGATTACACAGGCAGGCACTAAATACTCTTCACAGTGATAAATGAAATATGTTAAAAACACCAGAGCCGGTTTTCTGTTCCAGGTTACAAAATTTTCAGTATAGATTAGGAAAATCGACAAGGGGACAAAGTGCTTGTTTTAGTAAACAATTCTATCAAGTGCTAAACTGCACACAACACCAACTTGCCACTGTTGAAGCAGTATTAGCCAAACTAAATTTAGGCATGTAACATGTAGCAGTCTATTTACTGCCCACCAGGTTACACTCAATCTGCTGACGACCTAGATAACTCACAAATGTTACACTCTCTTTCGTTGCTACAGGCAGTCTAAGTGTCAAGAACGCAGCTTGGAATTGTAGGCCACACTTATGAATATAAACTTTTCAATCACCAGGCATTTGACACAGATAACCCCATACAAACAGATATTCTGGAAATTTTATTTACTAAGGGCATTTACCAATGCCCTTTGAGTTATTAGTTTTACACAAATTATTGTCTGATCACTATTCTATCCATGCTAAGTTCATGCAATTAAAGACTGACATGACTCAGACTGGCAATGCTCTTCCTTCTAGACATATCCGACAAATTAGACTCTGCTATAAACACACTTACTGAGTGTATACAGAGAGGCATTAATAACTTTATGCCGACAAAACCAGTAAAAGCAAATAACCATACTCTTCCATTTTACAGATGAGAATGGCGTTACTTGTGTACCTGAAACCAGCACACTAAAACTCTTGTCAGTGAATTGAAAGAGAAAATAAACACTGAAATCCACATTTGAAGAGCAGGCCAGTGGAATATAGAACTATCCCAAACCAAAAATTCTAGACAACAGCATTTGGCAAGCAACCAAGACTTTCATAAATAAACAAGACCTTGTTCCCCCTTAAAAACACAAAATAGCATCGTCCACATTCCACAGCAGAAGACTGAGGCCTTTGTTTCACATCTGTAGCAGGTCTTCTAGCCTAATATTATATTTAAAGATACGTCAAATTCACAATTGCAATAAATGCGAAACAGATGTGACATTTCCTGGTTTTAGCTAAATTGATTATCAGTAAAAAAATACCTGAAATCACTGCTTTTTTGAGAAACTTACCTCTGTTTGTGTTTCCTTGCAACTTTTTTATCTTGACATACCCTCTTATCTGCCGTAACCACAAAGAAACACATTTAAAAAAAATTTATTTTCACAAAGAGGATTTGTTTACAAACAACCTACAGTTTTGAGCATTGTTCGTTTGGTCGGTACCTTCACCAACTTCAGCACCCAAAGGTTTAGAAGGTGTAAAAGTCGCCACCTGAATGCCTGAGAACAAAACTGCGAAACTATTTTCTTTAAATATCCTACAATTATATAGATTTCAAATGTATTAACTATGTGTGTGTAAAATCGTGAAATATATTTAAACAAATTCATTTAATATCCCTTATTTTTAAGATATTTATTTCAAATCAAAACGTGCGTATACAGTGGACTATTGTACCGAACACGCATATACCGATAAACCGTATCCACAGTTAATTGTCAGTGGTCGCATCACCTAAGATTTCCAGTAACAATCATTTTTTAGCTGGTTGTTTATGCTAACATCTAGTATCTGGATGTAAAATACGTTATGCCCGCCGCCGCTTATCGTTGCTCTGTAGCACGTAGTCTTCCCAACATGTCTGCAGTGTGGTGCGAGTCTGGTTTGCTACCTCCCCTTACACGCCTGACGAGAGGGGAAGTGGTTACCTAGCACCAGCGTGACAACCTAGCATCCTCTCTCTCTTGCCCCTATTTCTGTCTCTCTCAGCTGCACACCTTTCTTCCTCCCCTTATATGCCTTCGAGAAGAGGGAGAATGTTGTCTAGCAAAAGAAAAAGTGCATACTCTCTCTTTGCCACTACCGATATACACACCTGGTGATCGTAGAAATTATAGCAAGATTTTCCATCACTCAAAATGGTTGCACCTATCATCACTAGAATTTCAAAGCAAATGGTTTTGCCTGAAAATGTTATGCAATACATTTTAACAAGGAATTATTATTTGCAAAGAATTTTTCTTTTGTGATTAAAGGTAGTTTCTTCCCGTAAAGTTTGGTGTTTCATTGTATCAACATGATTTTAAAACAAAATATTAATTTAACTCAATGGACACCAACTTTGCGAATATAATGATATGCCTAAATGCATATACTTGACCTCCCTTGTCACTAAAATTGTTTGAACATCGAGCAACATTATTTTGAGACTAATGACTACATTAACCTACTGAGAGAGTGACACCTGCTGGGGTTTTTGTGCAGACTGGAGTGAACTATGATGGACCAATCTCTATCGAAGTTAATAAGCTGCATTGTTTGCTACCCAGAAGGCATAACTATCTATCTTCATATGCATTTGGTGTCTGATTGCAATTCTTCCTGCGGAGAAATCAGAGTATATATATAATTTATTTCAACAGACAGACATGTATATTTTGAATAAACTGATATCCTGTAAGAGCCTATTCGACACCTTTTGTCATCTAATAACGGGTAAGCACCGAGCCCAAGTGCAGTGTTACCAACATGAAGCGGAGGGGAGGGGTACATTCTTTATCAATCCTGCCACTTCCTCATTCCTATCACGCCCGCCGTGAACACTCTGCCCAATTGATAATCTCTTCACACGCTTTCAGCAGATTGAGTGCACACGAGATATTCAAAATTTACCTTGCATTCGGTGTCATATTATTTTATGATTGCGGAACCAACTTTGTTGGTGCTTCAAGGCAACTTCACTAGTATTTTGAGCAGTTGCTCAGATCCACACTCCTGCAAAACTTTTCTTTGGCTCATGAAATTAGTTTTCATTTCTGGCCTACGGCAGCTCCTCATCAGGGAGGATTGTGGAGAGCTGAAGTTAAATTAGCCAAATACCATCTCAGGCATACGATTGGTGATCAAGTTTTGAAACTCGAGGAATTGATGATGCTCACCACTCGAGTTGAGGCTGTCCTAAATTCACGGCCCATAATGCCAGTTTCTTCTGATCCATGTAACATGGTAACACTCACGACCGGGCATTTCCTCATCGGTAGGCCTCTTGTTGCTGTACCCCAATCTGGCAAAAAGATTGATGATGGCAATATGTTTGTCCAGAAGATGGAAACTGATATGTGCACTAGCCAACCAGTTCTGGATATGCTGGTACAAAGAATACTTGCAGCAACTACAACCCCGAGAGAAGTGGCAAATCCAGTAACCAGAACTCACTGTGGGAGAGCTAGTTCTGGTTGGAGAAGAGCGTGTTCCACCCTTGGGCTGGTGCTTGGCAAGGGTTGTCAAGCTCCACCCTGGAAAGGATGTCATTACTCTAGTGGTGGATTTACATATGCAGAAGGGACATTTGTGCAGATCTGGACACAAGCTGTACCGTCTGCCAGTTCAGTAGTGTTTCATCACCAGTTGTGACTTACTGTAAATAGTGAATATGTATCTCCTGGAGACCTCAGCTGGTCTCGGCAGGCGGTATTTCATTATTATTTGTAAATAAACATTTCTGTACATATGTGTCAATGGATTATGTGATGGTGCACATGAATACGAGGTCCTGGAAGTAGTGTCCGCCACCCCCTAAAGATCAGTGGAACTCAAGATGATAAAATCCAAAATTGTTGAGACACAAGAGACTGCAGCCATTGTGGTGGAGCATGTAGGTACTTTAAACGATAATAGTCTACCAAAACTTCAACAGCAGTATGGTCTATTGGCAATATTATAATAGGATGTTTTGTGGCATACTCAAAATTTGCATTTGAAAAACGCCCGCCCGCCCTGAGCACAACCTGCTGATCCAGAAACTGTGTCAAACGCTGTAACCATGTGGAACAAGATTTTCCCCTTTGGAATTGTTTCAAGTCATTTTCGAAACATGCTCTTTGGATACATCTACATACTACGTAAGTTGCTTGCTTTAATTCAATAGACGATAGGATTTTACTGCTAGCAGGTTGCCTCCGGCAGTGTTTTACAAAGCACATAACATATGGCATGACTCGAACAAGTTTTGACTGAGACGAGAATTTCTGTAACAGTGGAAGCTCATCAGGAGGATCATGTGTACTCACAAAAACTAGCTGAGATAACTTAAGTTCTGGAATATCTGAAGTTTCATTCATTAGGGACAGTGGCCACCGGTCAGGTGGGTCCCTTAATCATTGAAGACCATGCCACCAGAGGGCATGTCAACTTAGTTCATGGGGAAGCCGACCACGAGAAGCACAATCTGCAGGATTGTCTCTACAAACAACATGTTTCCAACATTGAGGAGGAACCCATTCTTGAATTTGAGCAACTCTATTTGTGACAAAGGTTTTTAATGGGTAGGGCTGAGTCTTGTTCCAGGTGAGAGCTACACCAGAGTCAGTCCACGCATGACTGGCAGTGACTGTTAAATGTTGGGTGAGGAATGCACCATTGTCAAATAGTGCATCAATTTTGCCAACAAATGAGCACCACACAGTTCAAATCGAGGAAGCAAAACTTGTTTAAGTAGAGCTACCCGAGATTTGGCCAGTATGAGGTGCATGTTCACATTCCCATGAGCATCACTACTTCTCAAATTCATGGCAGCTGAGTAGACTCATTCAGATGCGAAGCCATGTAGCTCTACACAATCTGTATCAGGACAAACAAAATGTGGTAAACTGAGGGTTTCAAGGTAGACAAGACCCTCAATATACTGATTCCACTTCTCTCGTACTGATGATGGTAAGTGGTCATCCCAACCCACTCCTTGGGTCCACAACCACTGCAGCAACATTTTTGCCCACACTACCACTGGAGACAACCAACCCATGGGATCATAAATGTGAGCTATCTGTGACAAAACAAAGCGTTTGGTTGGTACACCATTGCACCATTGCAGATATTTAAATGGTAAAAGAAACATCAATCTCTGGACTCCACTAAAGGCCTAGAATATTCACTACGAGCTCAGATGAGAAGTCAAGCACTCTGGGATTCTCACAATTAGGTATAAGAATTTCATCCCCAACAACTGAGGCTAGTTACTTGGCCATTTCTTAAGTTCAAATCCACCCCGTCGTAAGAGTTCAATCTACTGATTCTTTAGCACAAGTGCTTCCTCCACTGATGATGCACCAGTTACAATCTCATCTACAAAAATATGATTCTGAAGAGCATTTTGTGCCAGGGGATAGTGGAGACCCTCAGCAATGGCCAACTGGTGCAAGGTACGAATCACTATAAATGGAGATGGTGAGAGTCCATAGGTTACAGTATTAAGTTGGAACACTGCAAATAGGAGAGAAGGGTCTTCACACCCCAGAATAAGTTGATATGGTTGGTCATGCTCATGGATCAGTATCTGCTGATAAATTTGCTTTATGTTGCACGAGAAAACAAAACTATAGAGCCTGAACTTTAAGATGACATTATATATCTCATTCTGAAGTTTGGGTCCAGAGAGAAGAGTATCATTGAGGGATACACTATTTGAATTCCTGGCACTACCAACAAAAACCACCCTCAATTTAGTGGTTGAACTAGCCATTTTGTACACACCATGGTGTGGGATAAAGCATCCAGAAGTTTCTCGACTTTCTACCTGTTGGGTGCGTCTGACGTAGGGTTCCATATTACCTAAATTAGCATAATCAGCCATGAAGTCCTTGTACATTGTTTTCATATCAGGTTGAGATGCGAGTTTGCCTTCCAGAGCATAAAATGGGTTTTCAGAATTTACATACCAATTTCTGATACTCTGTCCCTCAGGTTTGAAGGAGGGTGAACCTTGTATCTACCCTATTCATCTTGAGAGTGAGTGGCCATGAAGTGGGTCTAACAGAAGCCAGCATCTGGTAGTTTTGCAAATACGTGGGGGGGTTCCTCAGTTTCCCAAAACTGTTTGAGAATAGAGTCTAGTGAGTCCTCAGTCCCCACAAACATGGAAATCAGCTCTTGATCAGAATTATCATTCAGTTCAGGGTATTCTCCAAGGAGCATCCATCCAAATTTAGACTGTAGCACAAAAGGCATGTGCTGACCTAGTTCAAGTCGCCCTTTCATACACACTGTACATCGATGTCAGCATCCAGCAATATGACAATGGGACCGGGTTCGTCAAATTCAGGATCAGCTAATGGAAAAGACCCCAGTTGGCTACAAACACATAGATCCATAGTTGCTCGTGGTAGATTGCTGAAGATTTTAGATACCACGAAAAGAGTGTGTGTGAAGGAACATTGTGATACAATAGAGGATTGGATTTTACAACTGGCAGCTCCCTTCAAGTTGACTGTACCATGTGCTAGACCACAAACTTTTTCCTTTACCTTTTGAAATGGTAAAGACTGAAACTAAGGAGCTGCTTTGGACATGAAGGATGCCTGAGCTGCATTGTAGAGTAACACATCATGTGCGGTTTATTGTCAGCATCATACACAATTACCAAGGCAGTAGAAAACAATACTGTAGTGCGACCACAAGCTGAAGAAACACCCACAAATTGTTCAGTCCCATCATCAGCCCTTGAAGTATCATTTTCAACATGAGTAACTGAATTAGGCCTAGACTGACCATCAACTTGAAGTAAAGTATGATGCCTTTGTTTGCATCGAAATTAGGTAAGGGATGATGAACAGGACACTACAGTGTGGACGGTTCCCAGGCAGTTAAAGCAGAATTTCTTACTGCGAGCTATTGACTGTTTTGCTAGAGGTGAGGCATTAATGAATTCTGAACATTTATACATAGAATAAATGCTCTGTTGACAGGCAATACATGGTTTTGACTGAGTGGGATCAGAATTGGTTACGAATACTGATTTGGGTGGTTGTATTATAAAACTGATTTTTTGAGAGTTGGCCTTCTGGTATGCTTGACTGGTGCTTGTTTTGAAACTTATATTAATGGCACAGTTCACAGTAGAGACCCTTGCAACCAGAAACTCTAAAAGTTCTGAAACCTTAGGCATATCATCAGTCTGCCCTGCACGGGAGGTTTCAAACTGAGTGCACAGTTCCACGTCCAACTTTTTCGTCAAAACTTTGACAAAAACAGAATTTTCCTCAGTTACATTACAGTCTAATATCTCAAGGCCCCGTGCATTTTCATTGAACGTGCTGACAAAATGCCTGGCAGATTTGCGATTTGTGTTGTTGACAGAATACAAATAGAGTATTCTGTTTATGTACAATATAGTCAGTTTTCTCAGATTTTGATACTAAGATGTAAGAAGTTCCCATGCCGCAAGATAGTTCTCAGAAAAAATTGGGAGATTTTTTACCAATTGTAAAGCTTCTCCTGTGAGGCAACCCATTAAATTTTGGAACTTTTCAACATCAGCTAAGAAACGATTGTTGTGAATGGTGGCCTAATACAACTGCAAAAACATTGGCCAATCTTCCCACTCACCAGAAAAAGTGGGCAAGTTTATCTTGGGTAGTCTTACATTTGCAGACGGACCGACAACAGGTGGAGCTGATTCACTCTGAACAACATGCTTACCCAAATATGAAGCCACGTTACCATGAGTGTACAACAATAAAGTAAACAACTCATTATATATAGAGGTAAAATATTTTCATCCAAGTCATCAGAAAGTGGGTCCGATTGCAGTAAGTTTTCACATATTGAAGTTACAGTACTATCAACTGCCTCAGGTTGTACGCAAACACATTTACCTCGTGCACAATTTCCACAGTAACAAGTGGAGCATTTGTTAAAGCTTGTATTTGCTTGCTGATGTGCTGTAATTTAGTTTCCTGAAGTTTCAGTTTCAGTAAAAAATGCCTTAAAACCCATGTTGAATTATTACTAGAATGAATCAAGCAGTAACGGTACAGAGAAGATAAAGCCATACCCCATTGTGTCACAGCACAAGTGAGGTAATGTACGAGGGTTATTCGGAAAGTAAGGTCTGATGTCTTATAAAACATAAACTATAGCAGATTTTTTCAAAAAGATTTTTTTATTTAATTCCTTACATGTTTCTCTATTTTTCTACATAGTTTCCATATTTGTTTAAACATTTGTCATAACGTTCTACAAGCTTTTGTATGAAGTCATAGACGTCTGCCGCCTGTGAGGATAACCAGTCTGTAACTGCTCACATTCGGAAATTCCAATGCTAAAGTTGAAATTGTGAATCGCCGGTTTTCACGAATCTTTTTGTCCATGGCTTTGAGCAAATCTTCTGTGATCTTTGATGGTCGGCCTGATCGTGGTTCATCATGGACATTTTCCCGTTCGTCCTTGAAAANAGCAAATCTTCTGTGATCTTTGATGGTCGGCCTGATCGTGGTTCATCATGGACATTTTCCCGTTCGTCCTTGAAAGCTCTCAACCACTTATGCACTTTGCTGTCACTCATCGCATTGGGGCCATACACTTGACTTATCTGTCGATGAACTTCCGCTGCTGAAACGTTCCTTGCTGTCAAAAACCGAATCACTGACCATATTTCACAGTCAGCGGGCTGATCAATTGTTTTAAACATTTTGAACTGACACTATAAACAGCACACTGCAACAATGCCAATGCAAATGGTGTCATTTGACGAGCAAGGCATGCCAGGAGTTGGTGCGCATGCGCATTACAATGTTCGCGCAACACTCAATTAGCTACGGCGATTCGGACCTTACTTTTCGAATAACCCTCGTACATCTGGTCAGGCAGAAAAAAGTTTAAAATCTCAGGAAAAAAACTGAATACGTTGAAACACTACTCGGATCTACCCTGGCAAATTCAAGGAGACACAGGCAACAAACACAACTGAGAAAAGAAAATGGGTAAATGACTCACCCACGTGGCGAAATAACATGCGACTGAGTGGATAACATTACAAAAAAATGCTTAACATAGCACAATCACCATTGCATTGTAGCAATCACCAATACATCCAATCTATCATAAATTATGAGATGAGGGCAGGTATCTTGTTTTCTTCACAGGATGTCTGAATAGTGAGTGATTTTCTGCTGTAGCATCTGTGCTTAATTCACGCATGTAGGTAATCACATTTATATAGTACACACAATTGAGTGATGAAATAACATATAATCGCTGATCTGCATCACATATGAAGCTATTTGACCCGGAGGACTAATAACATTTGCAATTCATGCACAAGCATTGCTGGACAACCAACGAGTGAGAGATTGTCACTAGTAAACTTACCCCAACGCGATCTTGAGTTCCACTGATCTTCAGAAGGTGGCACGCACTACTTTCAAGAACTACTTCATGCGCCCCATCACATAGTCCGTTGACACATATGTACACAAATGTTTATTTACAAATAATACTGAACAGATGTTATATTCTTTATTTAAACGAGTTGAGGTGAAATGTTATTTAATATATTGTTAACAGTAATATTAATACAGTAATACTTTTTTTTTTTTNTTAAACGAGTTGAGGTGAAATGTTATTTAATATATTGTTAACAGTAATATTAATACAGTAATACTTTTTTTTTTTAATTCCCATTTTTTTTTGTATTTATTGGCTAAACTTTAATCACAGATAATGTATGGCTCTCATTATACTCAAAATTAAGTACAATAAGGTTAGAAATTGTATTTTACGAATGGTGATGTTCATGTATTAGGTCATGTACAGTATGTATTTTGTGCTTAATAAAAATGTTTGCGTAACATGAAGTTTCATTCCCCACTCCAGATCCCATTTACACATCCGAAAACAGGTTTGACCTNTAAAAATGTTTGCGTAACATGAAGTTTCATTCCCCACTCCAGATCCCATTTACACATCCGAAAACAGGTTTGACCTTGAACGTCAGTTGCAAAAGGGACGTGCCAGCCTGCTCCCGGAAGTTCTTATCAGTTTGTGCGGATGTACATCCACTNTTAAACGAGTTGAGGTGAAATGTTATTTAATATATTGTTAACAGTAATATTAATACAGTAATACTTTTTTTTTTTTAATTCCCATTTTTTTTTTGTATTTATTGGCTAAACTTTAATCACAGATAATGTATGGCTCTCATTATACTCAAAATTAAGTACAATAAGGTTAGAAATTGTATTTTACGAATGGTGATGTTCATGTATTAGGTCATGTACAGTATGTATTTTGTGCTTAGTAAAAATGTTTGCGTAACATGAAGTTTCATTCCCCACTCCAGATCCCATTTACACATCCGAAAACAGGTTTGACCTTGAACGTCAGTTGCAAAAGGGACGTGCCAGCCTGCTCCCGGAAGTTCTTATCAGTTTGTGCGGATGTACATCCACTGATTATTTAACATTGAGCTTATGGCTGAGGTGCCGGGCGGCAGCACTTATACTTACCGGGCGCTGCCGCGGAGTTTTGTTAGTAG
Source organism: Clitarchus hookeri (assembly GCA_002778355.1). Lineage (NCBI taxonomy): Eukaryota > Metazoa > Arthropoda > Insecta > Phasmatodea > Phasmatidae > Clitarchus > Clitarchus hookeri. Next base: position 55,396 of record NQII01002301.1, read on the forward strand.
TAGGAAAGCGTTGTTCTGGAGCAGTGCGTTTATAAAGACTTGTGAAATTCAATTAGTTTTCACAGTGCCATGAGGCAAGCATGTTGTCATGAGAAAAAATACATTTCAAGACCTGTTTTCAGGAATATTGGTTCTTTCGATTGTGATGTTGCTAAGGATGATAATGTTTTCGTCAAGCAAGTTACTACAGCGGAGGAGAGCTTCATTCTTCTGAGTTTCATGTACAGATTCGCTTTACAAGGAATGACTGCACACAATGGATCTGGAATTCTGGAGGTTTGCTTTTTCAGGCATCCTCACAACAGTACAGTGATTAGTGTAAATTACCTTAGTCAAATAGACTCAANTGCTTTTTCAGGCATCCTCACAACAGTACAGTGATTAGTGTAAATTACCTTAGTCAAATAGACTCAAGAGACATTATATGTTGGAAGATATTTGCTATAAATGAACTTCTTGCTACTTCCAATTCTGTTATTTCTATTTCTCCTTCTCCAGTAGAATGATCTAGTTGTAGCAACCAAAATACTACTTCTGTTAACAAGAATTCGAAGTTGCTGATTGGATGTAGAAGTTGTAAAAGGTACNTATTGGTTCTTTTGATTGTGATGTTGCTAAGGATGATAATGTTTTCGTCAAGCAAGTTACTACAGCGGAGGAGAGGTTCATTCTTCTGAGTTTCATGTACAGATTCGCTTTACAAGGAATGACAGCACACAATGGATCTGGAATTATGGAGGTTTGCTTTTTCAGGCATCCTCACAACAGTACAGTGATTAGTGTAAATTACCTTAGTCAAATAGACTCAAGAGACATTAAATGTTGGAAGATATTTGCTATAAATGAACTTCTTGCTACTTCCAATTCTGTTATTTCTATTTCTCCTTCTCCAGTAGAATGATCTATTTGTAGCAACCAAAATACTACTTCTGTTAACAAGAATTCGAAGTTGCTGATTGGATGTAGAAGTTGTAAAAGGTACNTTGTAGCAACCAAAATACTACTTCTGTTAACAAGAATTCGAAGTTGCTGATTGGATGTAGAAGTTGTAAAAGGTACCGAACCTGCGAACAAAGCTATAGACTCGTAAACAAAGGAAAGTCGTTCACACACACAACTCTGCACTTGTTCGGCTCGTTTCACGATGAAAAGCATGTACATAATGAACATGTACATATCAAAATGAAAGTAGGTATTCTTTATGGCATAGTGTATTGTTATCGTGTATGTGAGGGCAGTTTACATACACAATGACAATGAATTGTGCCTTAAAGATTACCCACTCTCATTTTGATACGTACACATTCATTATGTACACGTTTTTCATTGTGAACCTCAGCATTGGATAAAAAAAAATATGTCAACTGTGCTACACACAAAAAATCTTGACACAACTCAACCTTTCTTTGATAATTTCATGGTAATGTACACCATCTGGAGTAACGAACCTATTTCTTGCACATATTGCCCATCAGAGTGGTGAGGGAACACGTCCTCCAATATGATTGAGAAGCAAAGGTGTAGGCATCATATCACATTTTTATGTTGTTTGTTGTGTGCAGACATGGAACAAAATGGACTAACGTAATTTTCTGTGCTCTAGAAAACCAAGAACAGTTTAAGCCCCCATCCCCTTCCTCGTTTTTAGACATCACATGACTTTTCACTGCTTTCAGTTTACAGTTTTTGATGTAACAGTTTTGAAGGCTATGCCTGGCAATGCGGCCTAACTTTGAAGAATTTTGGTTACAAGTGAACAGCGTAGATACTGAAAGATTTTTCAGTAGCTACAATCTGGTGCTTACAGACAGGACGAAATTGACGGAAAACAACCTGGAAATGTGTGCTATGTTGAAATTAAATCAATGAAATAATTTACATTGTTGATGTTGCAATAAGAATTATTTTCAATGAAAATACATCAGTAAAATCTTGACACTAACAGCTATTTTTATATGCTATTTTTCTAGTTTTTTATGTATGTAACAAAATAACAAATGCTATAAAAGTGCTACAAACTACAAAATAAATGCTATAAAATGTGTTTATAAATGCTCTTTTAATGTAACTCTAACTATAGTAAACTCTNTACAAACTACAAAATAAATGCTATAAAATGTGTTTATAAATGCTCTTTTAATGTAACTCTAACTATAGTAAACTCGATTTTCCAGGGTAGCAACTGGCTAAGGGTTCATGGATAACAGATATTCGCGATTAAAGAAATTGGGGGTGGGGGGAATGTTTACTTTAAGTCTACATACTGCAAACATAGGTTAAGTAAACAAATAATAGAGTCATATAAGAATTCAATTTTTTGACAGCCAGTGTGTGGCAACGTCATTAATGATATTAACATCATTATATGTAATCCTCTATCAGCTGATGCATCGGTTGGAAGAAAATTTCATGTTGGTTATTTTTACAGCCTACATTTGCACAACAGACCGGAGAAATATGCGGGCATGAAATAGATAGTCGACAAAAGTCCATGTATTTTATTTTATTTTATATTGTTACAAAACAGCTATTATTAGTGAAACAAATTAAACTTCATTGTAGGATAATATGTAGGTATTTAAACTAAATTGAACACCATATGAAATAGTTTTTAACTTTGTTGTGTCTTTTCTTCATAGACTGTAGCTAGTGCTTGGTGAAAATGTCGCCACGTGCATGCTTCATATTAATTTAAGAGGTCACACATCTATCATAGAGTATTTTTCAATTATTTATAAATTAATTTGATATAATATATATTTCAAACCAGAGTTGTTTTAAGCCTGCACGAGATGAAAAATTTACTTGTAAAAGGACGTGGTAGATAAACATTTGTGACACAGCAGCAAAATAGGCGACCGTGCTACCATCTGTTGGCCTGTGCAGCGGTTCGCTTTGCAAACCACAGCCCCATGAAATGATTCATTATTCATGTGTAAAATGCAAATATGCAAACGAATTCTCAGTGTTTTAAATTTTCAGTGAGCTCTGTAAACATTTTAACGTAAAATATTTCAGTGTGAAAAAATTCTGCTTGCTAATAATTTGGATTCGTCCTGCAATCGCCAAGCCTCTCTGAGGCCTGCTCGCCATTTTGTGTTTTTTTGTGTCGTGACTTCCCTCCCACTTCAGCAACAAAGCAAAAATAAATGCTATTTATTTATTTATTAAAACCATGTGTTGTTTGCAATTTAATCATTTTTGCAGCAAAAAATGTTAATTTTAATGCTATATTGTCATCCAGTTGCACTCTGTGCCACGGTTAATTTCCAAATAGCCTCTGCATGTACAAGCTACTATAAACTGCACAATCTTGCCTTTTTGATGAGCAGACACCAGTTTATCTCATGAAATACTTTATTATTATGAATGAAAATGTGCTGTCTTACAATTTCTTCGAATTCCTAATATCCCCAAGTTTCACATATATTCACTGTTAAAAACGTGTGTTAATATAATACCAGAACATTAGTAATATTATAATAAATCAGTAGCGCTTTACTTGACTGCAGCCTGGTAATAAACAATGTGTACATGGGTTAATAATAGCGGCAGCTGTTCAATATTTGACTTTGAACTGGTGGCTCCATGGTTAAGCTGATAAATTGGGAGTTTGCTGTATATGTAANAAAGCGCTTTACTTGACTGCAGCCTGGTAATAAACAATGTGTACATGGGTTAATAATAGCAGCAGCTGTTCAATATTTGACTTTGAACTGGTGGCTCCATGGTTAAGCTGATAAATTGGGAGTTTACTGTATATGTAATGACCCTCAACTTTATGTTATCACCTGTAACAACAACCTGTATAAATGGAACACATATGCGGACAAAATAAAGTGTATTTGATGAGATTTAAGCCTTAATGCTTCGGCACATTCCTGACAGAAATTTTGAGGCCCTTGCTGAACTGTATAACAGCAGCTTAAAACACATCAATTTCCCTACGTCATGAAAACTTGCAAATGTGTTATTATTTTCCAAAGCCTGGGAAAGATAATACACAGCCACAGAACTACCACCATATTAGTCTATTGAATTTACTCTCAAAAATGTTTTCAAAAGTTATACTCAATAGACTTGAAAAACACATTATGACCAAACTTTCTACCAAATGAACAGTTTGGTTTTAAACAAAAACAATCTAAAACATTCCAGTTTGTGAGATAAAATAAGTATATAACTCAAGACTCTCAGCTAAAAATGCTATACTGCTGTCATTTTCAAAAGGCACTTGACTGAGTTTTCCATGCAGGCCTAATACATAGAATAACTACACAAATTTTCCCAACTGCTATTACAAGTTATTGCACTCATAGCTTGCAGGCACATGTTTGCCATCACTGTGGAAGGAGCCACATCCAAGCACAATATTATAAGAGCTGGTATATTCCAGGGAAGCATGCCAGGACCAGTGCTCTTTAATATTTATAGGCATGATATCTCATGCCCTGGTACATAGAATGCCCAACATGGAAACTATGCAGACTAATCTACACCCACTCCAGGACTTGAACATGGCCGTAAACTATTCCCAACACTATTTAAATACACTTGAAACATACTTTTGCAAGTGGTGAATAGAAATAAATGTAGGCAAATGCAAGGCCCTCATTTTTACATGGCAACACCTATATCAGGCCCTTCTGCACATTACTCTGTTTCAGGAAAATATTCCATACAAAACTGAGGTGAAATATCTTGGTATGGCCATGGATAGGGGGCTGGCATGGTGACAACTTACTGTAAAGTGCCAGCAGGTCTAAGCTCACTAACACTAAATGTGGCCTTATACTACACAATGGTATATAGTGTATAAATCCCTTATACTCCCCCATCCTTTTATAAGCACTGTCAGTCCAGGTGTACTGCACAAAGACATACATGGGGCAGCTAGTGCAGAATAAATGCCTGGAAATAGCTGCTCATGTACCCAATATCCCGACCTGCAACTTACATACAGAGCTTCTACAGCCCAAGTTGACTGAAGTTATTAAAGACATTGCAGATAAATTGTATGCCTCTGCCCAGGAATCAAACAATCCTTTGATTAGTAACGTAGGGGATTATGATGCCAACCAAATGCAGAGATACAAGCTGCCTAAAACCATTCAAGCATTCAAGACACAGCACCTTGAAGATGAAGACACTTCAAGGTGAACAAGATTCAAAATTTCCCACAACAAAGGGCACTCATGCTGCAGAAGGGTGTGGTGCATTATGTATGGCTAATTGCAGATGTTGTACTGTGAAAGTGCTCCTCTATAGCAGACTAGCTGAATGGTAATAGTATATGAAGATACCAGTGAATAGTAAGTAAGTATTGCCCATATGTTGAAATGGTTCCTCTCCTTAATGAAGTCCCTTTAGCAAGGTGTCTAATGTGCAGCACATTTATAACACCCATATCACAGGTAGTTAAAAACCACCAAGCCACTTTTAGATGGTACAAATACTATTCATTTCAGTGCACCATTTTTCACATGATCACAGTCTCCCAAGGTTCTACGCTTGTATCTTACCATTTCTGTAGTTAATCGTAAATTGAGGATCTGTTTGACTGAGTGGGAGCCTGAACTCTCAAGACGTATCGTAAATTGATTGATTTTTCTATTTGAGGGTATTTCCCTCGAGGATGTATAGTAGAGTAATCTACCAAGCATCATGAAGTTCTAGTATTCTATGAATGTGTATCCCAGGGAGTAGGTTAAGAGGCTAGGTTGATCAATGTGTGTGTTAAAGTGATCATTGCGCCAAATTGTTAAGCTTGTAATAGCTCTAGGGTTGAGTTTCTAACGTTGCTGTTTTTAGGTTGTTATTTTTATTAATATCTTTTGGTTTCTGATTATTTGGTTGTGGTAGCGAGTCATTAATGTAATTTTCAGATTAAGATTTGGTGGATTATTTAAGCAGAGTGCAGAATATATTTAATCATTTCACGAGTTTTTTTGGTGTAGAGGCCAGTTCGAGGTTATTTGTTCATTAGCCCTTAAAGGGTAGTAAGTATTGCATTTTGTTGGTCACATCAATTTAAAGAAAAGTATCTTAATTGGCTCTCGTCTCGCAATTGCTAGTTGGATGAGTAGGGTGGCGTGGTCAGACGACAGCCAATCAGGGCGCAGGTTAGAACAGGGTGACGCTGAAGGTTGAGTCGAGCACATTTCTCTTCCACAAATACCACCACCATTGCGGATAATGGATGCGTGTGTGCTGAAGGACTGTAACCCCAGAAGAAAGGAAATNTGGATGCGTGTGTGCTGAAGGACTGTAACCCCAGAAGAAAGGAAATATTGTATTGAGTGTTGAAAGTTTACCGTTTGTGGGTAGCACCCGTGGTTTACCGTCAATACCTTTTATGGACTGAACAGTTTTTCTATTAAATTATTTTCTGCCCTATTAGCATATAGGCAGCCCAGTGTTTGCCTCCTTCATNTGGACTGAACAGTTTTTCTATTAAATTATTTTCTGCCCTATTAGCATATAGGCAGCCCAGTGTTTGCCTCCTTCATAACTTTATACACAAGCAGTTTGTCTGTAATTGCTGTAAGATGTTTAAAGTTTCATCATCGATAATGGAAATTGAGTGATATTTGNACACAAGCAGTTTGTCTGTAATTGCTGTAAGATGTTTAAAGTTTCATCATCGATAATGGAAATTGAGTGATATTTGTGTTTGAGTATATGAGTGGGTCAATAAATAATGAAAACAGAATTTCAACATTCTAATTTTAAAAAAATTTTACTTACCTCCATCTGCAAAAATTGCTGAGCTAGCTGGTGCAATGCTATTATTTGCAGCCAGACTATAGTTGGGAAATATCATTCAAAATAAGGGTTATGTTAGTTGCACATAAAAGAACTGAAATGTTACAAGTTTATGAGAGTTATATGGTGTAGGAAACTTGTATATATTTCATGTGGATTTGACCATCTTAGGTTACCGTGATTGATGTAGTATACATGTTGGGAGTTAAATTCGCAGTTATAATAATTCTATTTGTCTTGTAGTAATGGGCACCCAGATATATTGGAAAGAAGAATTGTTTTTGGTTTCGGTTAATTATAATAGCATCACTGCGTCAGTCGGTAAATTAAGAAGATGCCTTTACTGTAGCCTAGTCACTCATGGCTCACCCATCCCAGGTGTGAACTCTTGCAACCCCCCTCCCCCCAATCATAGATGATACACTTAGCAGGGCTTCTCTCTGAAAGATCACGAGTATTTCTGCACTTGTCAACTTGGCAGCATGGGTTTCGGTAACATCCTTTTCTAAAATTACCGTGGTGGCAGCTACCATCCCCCTTTCTACCATCTTATTGCAAGAATACTTCTCTGCTGTTGCCACCAATTTAACGTGTTCATACTGTTACCCTGTTGACCATTAGGGCATCATGACCAAAACCTTTATAGTTTAAGTTAACCACACCATTAAAATATGTAAATTTTTTACAAATTTCCCCACTCTTTTGTTTTGTAATTGATGATTCAGAATTTCTGAAATCTGAACTGACCCGAGTCCTGACTGATTCTGATTAACAGGAGTGTATTATAATTAAACAATTCATCACTCTCCTAGGTATTGGAGTGTTTGTATCAGTCTGGGACAAACTTTAACAAAACTACTTCACTATTGGCAATTTCAGCTCATTTATCCACAATCCCTCCCACAATGTGAACATGTACAGCGCTATGCACACTCACTACATCTTCCCACATGTCTCATACTCTCACTCTGTCAAGGCAGGCCATGTAGGTACACTGGCAGACAGTTTTCGCACCACTCTGTCATCAGAAATCCAGGCTGAGGCGCACACATGGTTAGTCTAATGTGTGGCACATTAGGCACAAGGCACACATGGTTAGTCAGGGCAGAGTTCAGGGGAAGTGTATACAGTTAGTTTTAAGTTCTAGATTTAAGTTTTAAAAATTTAAAAATCTTACAAGAAATATAATAATTTAGAAACAAAACAAAAATTTAGAAATTTCTTTAAAAATTTACAAAAATTTAAGGAAAAAAATTATTTTTTTTTAGATACACAAATATTTTAACTTAAGGCTACATGTCTGGCTTATAGACTTAAGCCATGACTATTTTTTATTTCTGTCAGGAGTCTGATGTAAGTCTACAACATTGGTAAGCCCTAGTTTTCACCAAGGATGATAATGGTCTATGTACATAAGGTGCCTATCAAGTGTACTAATCACAAACTACTTTTCTTCACAAATACCATGTAATGAAATGATCATGGAATAATTGCAAGGCCAGACCCTAGCTTGCAGTGCCACAAAGCCAGTTCTAAATGTGGCATTGACGAAGAGGAGTTACTATGGTTATAGAGAACTCACCCACACACTACATTGAAACCGCGTTATAACAATAGTCGACAATGGCAAAATAAATTATCGCTATAGCAAGTTATCGTTATAACAACATTTACCATGCCCCATAATTTTTTGGTTATTGTATTTGCCCTTGTACATACTGTGTTTAATGAATGCCGTAAACTGCGGATATGCAGCGACAAGTTAATACAAAACAAATTGAGACGTCTGATAGCGGCGTTATGTAACCACCAGCATGCACAATCTTACTTACTTCCTCCTCCATTCTTCTTCTCCTCCAAGTTTGTGGAAGAGGCATGAGGGAGTTAGTTGCTTACCAATCAGCACGCAACTTCACTCATTGTCTCTCTCTTCTCTGTCTCATGCACACAAAGCCTGGAGATCTCTGAAATTCCCTCCCTACTTCTCTCTGCCCCCTTCACTTTCTACTCCTGTCTCTCGCCCCTCTGCCCGATTCTCTTTCTCCTCCTGTCTCTTGCCCCTCTACCTGCTACCCCTTCTCCACTTGTCTCTCACCCCTCTACCCACTACCCTTTCTCCACTTGTCTCTCACCCCTCTACCCGCTACCCTTTCTCCACTTGTCTCTCACCGATCTACCCGCTACCCCTTCTCCACTTGTCTCTCACCCCTCTACCCGCTACCCCTACTCCACCTGTCTCTCGCCCCTCTGACTGCTTCCTTTCTCCTCCTGTCCCTCGTCACTCCTCTCTTAGCTCGCCACACCACACTACTTCTCTCATGCTCACAAAGCAACCAGCAGATCAATAATACACTTCCTCTAGTCCCATGTGTAGACACTGTAAACTTTTGTAACGGGAAGGGCCGGCACCATGAACAGATGTTACTTTCCCAATCTGTGCCAACCCGTGGACAACACAAGTATCTGTTCAAACATAAACAAATGTAGCTTTGTGGTAGGTTAGAAAAATATGTGGACAATCAGGAATAATATTTTGAGGGAAATGAAAAATGTCAACATTAAAAACAGACATTTACAACAAATGAAAAACTTGTGATTTTAACTTGTTTTACTATAGAAAAGTGTGAATTACCGGCATATGTTTACAATTTGTTAACTTACTTAGGCACAAAATTTACATTACCTTTATTTTTCCACTACTTTTAGCACTTGTAATAACATCTCATAGATTGTACTTCAGAATTGCATACATGCCCTACTGATATTTCTGCTCAACTCAACAGTTTAATTTACACAACAGTATGTAAACTACTATAACTGGTTGCCATTCCAAATTTGTTTTATTTTTGTTATGACCACACAATATACCAGTTATGGTTCTGTTTATTTTATTGGTGGTGTGGGAAACTTTAGTTTAATGTCTTTCGTGAGATGTGATTGTTATGCAGTTCTTCTTATGAGAGAGTGTTTTGATGATGCAGAGAATAATTTTGTTTGTATGGAAATAAAATTCCATTATAACTTCATCGAAAAAACTAAATGTGATAAATGTGTTGTTGCTGTTCATACCAAGGCGAGAAATACTCAACACACAAATATTGCTGCATTTTTTATATAATGAACTACACTAAAAAGGTGTTTATTTAGGCCATGTACATTTTAAAACCTTGCATATGATTGTTTCAATGTCAAGTGTTTTTATTTTATTAGCACACTCCATAATTTAAACAAATTTAAATTGTGATTTAAATCCGCTCAACATAAGATGCAAAAAAAGTGTGAACTATCATAAACAATGTAGCATTGTCTAGCAACTGTTAAACGTAATCATGCTTTTCCCCTTACATGCCTGGCACGTGGAGAAGCAGCAACCAACAGAGTCTTCCTACCCCCTCAACATAGGAGAGGTAGGCAGATAGCATATTGCCGCCCCTCCTTCATTCAACAACAAGTACCATTCCCCTCCGCCCACTCCTAGCCTATATCCAATGTACCACCCCCCTTTCTTGTCCTCTACTAGCTCCACTTCCGATCGTACCTCTCCCCTTCATACCTCTCCTCCTTATCCCTCACTACATCACCCGCATGCACCTCTTACTACGCTCCTCCTTCTGAAGTGAGTGATGCAACGCAACACAGACTAACAAAGGCTGGCTCGGGAGTGGATGTCACTTGCGATACGACGTGTTTAAACATTTTAAAAATAGGAGTTTACAAATGTTTCTATTGCTATAGTGAAAGGTTTCATTAACAGACTTGCGATATAAACTAAATTAAGTACCTTTACAATGATACCGCAAATGATGGTGCATTTAAAAACTACCGCAATGGCGGACGTGACACCATAGGCCATACTTGCAATAACGTGGTTTCGCTGTACATATAAGTTCAACTAGCCACTTGCTGATAACATTAAAACATGTTAGACAGACATCACAGCACTACAACACACTACTCATCCTGACTGGTGTGGATCTTCACTCACTTGCCAAAACACCAACATGTAAATTAATTAAAATAGCAATATTGGTCAACAGCTTTAAATATAGTTTTACACAGCTCAAACAGAAATAAGTTTGTATGGCTGGAATTATTTTGTGAACCCACACAAACAAGTTATGGGAATCTCAGTTTCGAGTTTCATGACAGCACTGCCTCTGAAGGCATAAGGATTCAGTGATGACTTCCAGTCTAGTTTAAAGGATTCTAAAGATGCCTACTGCAAGGTATGGCAAAACATTGGTTAGATAATCCAACAAGATGTAGCTCCAGCCCTAAACCAAGCAAAATCCATCCTTAATGTCATTACAATTTACCATACGGCTTTCTCCCATCCCTCCCATTGCAAGAACTCGTTAAATGACACCCAGCCTGTGTGGCGAAATCAGGGAAAATCATCATTTGTGCTATGAACCACATTAAATGGAGTCCAAAGAGTGTAGTGAAATTCTTGCCAAAATTACATCATTGTGAAGATGGGAAGATCCGATAGCAACAAACCATTATGTTTCCATTGTCTGGCCCAGCTACAATTATTGAGCTCCCATCTTGTGTGCTGTACCACCCTCATCATGGGACAAATGGACCCTGATATCACTGCCTGCCTGTCGCCATCTGCACATGTCTGAGGGTGCACCCCATTACCTGCTATTCCAGCTAACCAGTCGAAAAACCCTGTGTGTATGAAGAGGGCTCATGAGCGGTAGAGGCCATCACCTGCCGTGAAGAATTTCCACTCCAACAACACTCCATCATACTGTGCTTCCACATCACGTCTAGTCACCACATGTGCAGAGATCAAAACATGACCTACAGTCTACCTGTTTGGTCCAGCAGCAAGATTGTCTGGATATGCTGAAAACTGAAGACCGTAGATCTGTACACAAAGTATGATCTCCATGCCCACATCTCTTGTTGCCCCTGTTGGATGTAGAATCCAGTTTAGTACAGCCATTTGCATCAACCATGAACAGGTACTGGTGTTCGAGGCCTGTGCATACAGGTTTGGGTCAATGCTATCCAATGTGGAGTGTGTCAAAACATAATCCACTTAACCTGCTTCTCCACTGCAGAGTAGCCTTCAGTGTTTAAGAAGGCTTTGCAGTGCAATCAATGTGTTAAACAGAACACTGATAAAACAGAACTATGAATGCCACAGGACTTCCTTACAATGCCTAGAGCAACACACAGGATGTGTGTTGCAAGGAGGCATGCAGTGGAACTGGACCACATATTGTTACATGTAATGTGTGTGAAAAAAAATTCCATACCGCATGTGTATCAGTAGAGAATTGGAATAGGTTCCAGACAGGGAACTTTTCCTACACATAGTGAATACAAAGCCACGTGGCCACACATGTAACAGTGTGTATGGCCGATGAAAACAGAATGCAACCAAGTACAGCCAAGATCCTGTTTGAGAAATCAGCTGTGCTGTCCACTTCCATGGGTACTCAGCCCCTTCCTCTCCCTCTCTAAAGGAATAGTCAGAGTTTATCATTACCAGTTCCACCACCATGATTCATTACATTAACACACTTAACCAAATAAACCTACAGGTTATAGACCTTTTTGTAATACTGTACTGCATTCCACAACACTGTTCAAATTCCAGAGACACTCTACATCCTCTGAACTAGACATTAAAGATTCCTGTGCTTTCCAAACAGAACACACCACCCACCTGCAGCAATATGGCATAGGGAAAGAAGAGTGGGCGAATGTAGTGAGAAACCAGCTGACTGGAGATGTCTGCATATGGTGGCAGTGGCAGCTGGTGACTTTTGAAACTGGGAGGGCTGTGGCGATCGTAACTCAGAAAATTAGAAATAACATTTTTTAAACAGGTACAGTGATAAATAAATTGTGTACGGCAGGCTTCTGTAAGTGTGGCTCATGTAGTTAAATACAAAAATTAAGAGTGGTTGTTGGAAGAAAAAAGACATTGCTCGATTTTTTAATGGTCAATACACCATGGCCACTGGTTCAGGACTAATCACTAGCACAGGTATTGGTTTGTTTTAAGTTTGTGTAGGCTATATGCCTTTCAACCAGTACCTATGTGGTGTGGTACATTATACAAGAGAGAAGATAATAATACTAATTCTATTATACTATTAATGATGACAACTTAAATATAAAGTAGAGCACCCTTCAACCGGAATTGTCAGGGGAACGGCTATTCCAGTTATAGGGAAATTCCGGTCATGGGAAATGAGGTAAGATGGTGTGAAAAATAACACATTTTTAGTCTGAACTCGTGTATATGTGGCACATAATTTTAACTTAAGAAATCGATGAGTGTAAATTATTAGTTTTATCCTTAAAGTTACAAAATCATTAAAAAAACACTGCGTACTGTTTATGAAAATGTGAGTCATAAAACTCCTGGCACTACATTAATGACCTTCATTCAAAACCTGCTAGCAGGGGTTCATATCATTACGTGTGCGCATGTGCGTAAGTGAGGACTGGAGATAATCTAGGGCTGTAGCGGTGACATTATTTTATTGTCTGTGTTGCTGTGCAACTGATAAAACATCCCGAAGTATAGTCAATTCCGTGGATAGTCTTTCCCTTACTGTATGGCACGTTGGCACAATCTACATTTACAAGAGCGGGACTGACGTATTATAGACAAAGTTCACAAAGTACCGTATTTCGGTGTGTATAGGCAGCACATTTTTTACAAAAAAAAATTACAAAAAGTGGGGTTCGGCTTATTTACGAGATATTAGCATAAAAATATTTTCCCCCTAAACCACGTTCAGAAATTTGCCAACATACAGTATGCTCTAATGTTTTAACTTAGTTTCTAAGGAAGTCAAAATAAATAATAATGAATAGCTCATCACTCATTTGTTAAATGCGAATGGGTTGTACCATACTTTTGCCTGACTGTCCTTGACAATTCTGCTTTGTATCATCTCCAGCCGCCGTCCAGCTGGCTCGCTTCCTTTCTATTTCTTCTTTCTCCCTCTCACTTGGCGTCCTTCCTTTCCACCTCCATCCCCTTCCCTCTTCACCAAACCTCTGCCGCCCTGCACCAGGCAAGCTTGCTCGCTCCCTTTATTTTCTTTCTCCCTTATTCCCCCTCTATTTTGTTTGGTACGCTGATACTCTCTCTCTGGCCGAATGAGACAGCCAGCAGTAGCTGTGTGTGAGTGTGTGTGTGTGATGCCGCATGCACACATGCACCATACAATTGCCTGCCCGGCAACAGCCGGCCGAGTTGGCAGGCTACGCACGGCGCACATGGCCTGCAATTCAAATGCAGTGTTGAGGTAATTTGACATGTATACAAAAGTTTTATTAATGCGGAATATTGCGCGGTCGTAACTTTTCAGCAGACGGAGGCCAGGCGATGCGCAATGATAACACTCAACAGCAAATTAATTAGTTTGACGTTGTCATAGTGTGCTGTTGTCGCACTAGCACAATGAGGCCCGGCAATATTTACGGGAATACAAAAATTCAGTGCGGCCTATACTTGAAATATTAACTATCCCTAATTTTTCATTAAAAACTTTTGGCGTGGTTTATACATGCCAAAATATGGTACATTTACACTAACATGTTAGAACACTAAATTCTGAAAGTCACACCACTAAAACCAACGGCATGTGTCGCACATTACAATTAGTCACTGTCACTTGTGTCATAATGCAGGAGCATAGCTGTAGCTGTGCCACTTGGGCCAGCTGTCTCTTCTTTACCAGATAGAGTGCATGTACTGTCTGGTGTGAGCAACAAAAGACCTCGCGAGTGCGGTAAAGTCATGGCACAACTTTGCGACATTCAAATTTTTTTTGAAAATTAGTTCCGGATATGGGGAGTTCCGTTTGAGGGAATTCCGGTTAAGGGGCGCTGTGCTGTACTAAAACAAATGTTTTTAAGAACCAATACTAATCTACATAGAGTACACAAAAATTATATGTCAAATTTAAATTAAAGGATGATGATTAATATGTTTGTAAACAAAATCAATTGTTTGTTCCTTTTGCTCAGAAAAATGGTCAATGACTAACTCGTTAAAGTTTGGCCTATTTAGCAAGTTCTTATTGATGTTGCACATCGCCAAAGCATTAAACCTTTTACCTTTCATGGTGTTTCTCGTAAATGTCTTAATTCTTTACAAAGTTGAGATGCACCTTTCACTTTCAGATGTTGTCATGGGACTAGTGCAAAAAATTCTCAAAAGTTTGACAGATTCTGGTAAAACAGTAACTAAATTATTTTCATACCATTTTGAAAATAATCACATGTATACAGAACAAGCAATTTCTGGCTAAGCACATTTTGGTTAACATTAAACAAAGTAAGAGCAGTTTTGAACTGAGCCTCGGGAAAAACTATCCTGTGTTGTGTAAATAAATCTAGCTGAAACCGAGATCCTTCAGAAAGGTGATCATTGAAGGCAAACCTGTCATCAATCAATACATGTCAAAATAGCATCACGGACCTTCTTCACAATGATTTTTTTAGCATCACTGAAACGTGCCCTCTTTTGATTTTGTTTCAAAGAGACAAAATTTTCGCCAGTAACCCAGTAATGGTCAATATCTAACAAATTCCTAACACACTGAACGACTGCCTTAAATTCACATACATTTTTTTGTGTCTTGATGGAATCAATATTCCTGTTCTGAAATAGGTTGTACAGAATATCACAGTGTGGCATGATTTTGCTAAAAAAACAGAAGGAAGAAAATTAAATCATCACTGTTTAGCACATTTTTAAGTCCTACAGCTTTAGAGGTTGTTGAATAGTCAGATGAAAGATCAGCAGTAATATTTTCGAGGCAGGTATCAATGTCGTTTATGTGTTCCAGAATTGTGGCCACACTGTGTGCCTTAAAATTCCACCTTGTTGTTGAACTTTTTGGTAAACAGTCTTTCACAGTTTCATCTAGTGTTGCAGTATGCTTAGTTGATTTGGAAAAAAATAAACAGAAACTTTCCAAATGATTAAAAAATATTTTCACATGTTTGTTTTGAGTTGCACACTACTCAATAATAAGGTTTAGCTGATGAGCATAGCAATGTACAAAGTGAGTACAAAGTGAGAGTACATGTAAATTTCTTTCACTCTAGTCTGCACTCTAGTGTTTTTGCAGGTCATAACTGAAGCACCATCGTAGCTTTATGCAACCATTTTTTCAGGTGTTCCACTGATTTTCATATTTATTAGCTCATCAAAAATGGTGCTAGTGATTCCCTCGGCAGTTTTGTTTGTCGGAATGATGTAAGAGACAAACCTTTTATGTATGTTTTGATTTAGTTTATACCTTATTACAAATACTAACTGTGATAAAGTTGCATTATCTGTTGTCTCATCTGTCTCAATTGATACAAACGCAGTAGCAGCAATTTTGTTATGAATTAATTGAAGACACACGGCTTAGATAGAGTCTAGCAATTCATTCTGGATTGTTTTAGAAAGTCCTAAAAACACCCTGTTATCAGTCCTTTCTAAGTGTTGCTTCAATGTGCTATCAAGCTCAGCTATTAAATTTACCAAGCCATGAAAAATGCCTGGATTTTTAGAAGTATCTGACTCGTCATGTCCCCTCAGTGCCAATTCAAATATACCACAGAATTTTATGCTGTCAATTAGCTACCTGAGAATGTAGCAATTTTTTTCTACTTGTTCGTCGTTCTGTTTAATTGTCATCCTGTACGTGCTATCTAACTGGCAATGAATATTCACCTTATCAATAATTTAAAACTCCATGGCATTGCTGTGAACTTGATTTATGTCTCTTAACTTTACCTCCCAAATGTTTCAAATCTTTTACCCCATTGAGAGTCCACACAAGGGTCACTAGGTTACACTAGCAAAGAAATGAAACAGAACAACACATTTCTAACTTCACACCAGCATAGCCAGTCCACGAAATTGTATGTACTTAAGTTGAATTTTCACGTATACGAACCACTGCGTTTACCACCTTGGCTTTGTTGTTGAGTTATATTTAACTGTGGCCTTGCTGGTCCCAAATTCTTAAGCTTTAGTTTTTTCTTGTAATTCAAACTGTTTGTTGTAATAACGATTAAAATGTTACTCATCAAATTATCCATAATTTACAAGTTTACACAACATGATATTAACCACAATTCAACCTTGCTTCTGACTGATGCTCATGGATCATCTTGTTCCTAGAGATCCTAGAGTCACAACATTAACAACAAACTTATTCAAAATATTACATACTATATTTGAAGCTCACGCGTTAGAACATAACTATAAATTAAAACTATTCACTCCTAAGAGACGTGTTTAACAACTGCAAAAGAGCAGAGCACGAAAGTGTACCCACAACTTATCTCTAAATAGTATAAAACAAAGTCGCTTATCTGCGTCTGTCTGTGTGTATTCGTTTAATACTTCTAAACTACTTGATGGATTTTGATGCGGTTTTAGACATCATTTAGAGAATTTTTTGAGGAAGGTTTTGGTGTATAATACATTTATATCTAATGTAAGGATAGTAGAGAAATGTCAAACCGTTTGTAATCTAGTCGTAAAAAACCGCTTTTAGGGTGCTTACATGGCTTGCGCTGACTAAACCATAAGAGATACATCAAATTAATGTGCTACAGAATTGTAACTCTCAAAAAGGTTTACAGAAAAGTCAGTGATAGCATATGTTTATCTTTTAAGGATGATCCACAGTAACCATTTTTGTCTTTCAAAGTATCGCTGTAAAAAATAAATTGTTACCAGGTGAAGCCGGGCCGGTTCGCTACTGTAGTATATAACTTTAGAACACATTCTGTTATACAGTAGAATTCAAAGTTCCAGTTTTGGTAGCCCTTTCAAGTTACAGAAAACTATTTTTGTGTGAGAGCAGGGGCACGCTCAGCTCTTTCTGATTAACAGCACATGATTGGCTGAAAAGTGACGAGCACCTAGTCTTCCCTCCCTCCCGTAGCACCTATAGTACATTGTTACGGCCATCTCTCTCAACTCACTCCACCTACTTTGGGGCGAAGAATCTGCAGCCCCACCACCCTACATTTCCAAAAACATTTCTCTCGTGACGAGAGTCTCATCCATCTCAAAAACATTGGTTGCAAAATAAACTCTTTATTCGTACACAGTATTATTTGCTGAGTAGCAGATAAGTAGATGTCTTGTGTTCAGAGATTTTATTAGGAGGGATGCGCCCCGCAGCCCTCCCTCAGCAGCCACCACTGCATGGTGGAGATAGGTTGTGGAATGTATATGACATCACCACAGTTCATTCAAAAATTTACGTTGTGGTATGCAAGTACCTAAATCACCTTCAAGCAATAGCGCTCTGTGTTTCAGAGGAACACAGGAAGACCTGTAAATCTTAATGAGTTGGAAAATCAGCCTTGTGAACTGGTACTACGAATATCTGCCACCAGAAGAAGTGGGCCCAGAATATAAGCCCGCTCTAAGACCCATGGTGTTTGGTGTATTCCAGCTCTTTATACGCACAGCAACTAGTGTCAACTGAGATGTGGAACACCGCAGGCATAAGCCAAAGAACGTCCGGGGAAAATTTTTGTCCAGTGAACAGTCCTCAGTGCCAAAACACTACTGCAGTGACCATTAGTTAGCCGGAATATGCTCTATTCTATAGGCAAGCCAAAATCATTCAATCTGCCACCCACACTGCCACCTGCAAGGCTAGCTGATCGTATGTGGCCAACTAGAAAGACACCTGTGTTGGGCAAGAGTGGCCCAATTTATGGGTCAAACACACCAGGTAGCAAAGCCATGACTGCAACACAGCGCAATGTGACTCACTGCCAAATCTGCAGCAATAAAAATTATAATTATCAGTGGCACAGACAGTGCCAGTCGGCAGGAAATGTCATATCGGGGTAGGCAATTTGTTGCTCCCTACTCCATCACAGCATCTACCAGAATTGCTACATCTACCAGAATTGCTACATCTACCAGAACTGCTACATGTACCAGCTACATATCACCACTTCCACACTACCTTGGTCAATCAAGTATTACCACACTGTTTAAAATTATGACCACCATAAGTAAATTATTCAGCATGATGTGAATCTTGACAGCTTAGAACATGCAGTATGATTACAATATTGCAATGCCATCCAATGTATACTTAATGAGCATACAAACAAATTTGCTACAGCAGATCTGCTGAAAAGAACCACAGTTGCAGAACATGCCATAGTAACAATGAACAGTGACCCGACCCTATTTACACTGCACCACTTGACTATGGCCCTTCCTAGCAAAATATTGCTTACCAAAAAAAAGATAATATACAGTTGATACAACTCCACCATAAACGTAGCACCTAAGAAGGCTGGCAGATGGGGGTTTTGTATAGACTTTCCTCTGCTCAATCAAGTGGTTCAGAGTGCACCACAACTGGTAATCAGTATCAACTCCACCCTGAACATCCTGAATGCAAAAATTCTGTTATAACTTGACTTAGCAGTAACTATTGGCAAGTATCTATAAAACTGCCAGACTGCCATAAAACAGCTTTTACGCCACCCTATGGCTGAAAATTCTACTTTCGTGCTATGCCCTTTGGGCTTGAGTGTACCCCATTAACACTTCAAAATATAATGATATGTGTACTCTGTGGGTTCAATAGTGATTTTACAATGGCAACTCTCAAGACCTCGATGTTAAGAGCAGCCCAAATCTCTTCACTCTCTATACAATGGCAAATTTGGATGATATAATGATATGGTTCCAAAGATGGGAGGGGCATGTCTGACATTTGTCAACTGTTTTGGAATATTTAGCTATAAATGGCTTAACGTGTGCAAATAATAAGTGCTGAATTGGGAAAACCAATCTTAACAATAGCCTGTAACTAAAAGAATAATCTGATTTCACAAGACTATAACTTTTGCATGAATGAAGATAGGACCTCGCAGCAAATTGTAAAATATAAATCAAAACGTAAAGTTTCCCTTGGCGTATGTTGCACGTCGCCGGTTCACTTGGTTGCCAGTAAGTGTCACCCTGGTGGTGCTACAGCCGGTGCTGCTAGCACGCTTGTTCAGCATTCATTGGGACGGCGATAACACAGTAACAAAAAGTGTTTTGCGTTCTCCGTTTCAACAAGTGTGAGTCAGCTATAACTGTGCAGTGTGATTTTTGTTGATAGTAGATAGTATGGCACTGCACCTCCTACTGCGCAGAGCATCTGACAGTATCACGAGCAGTTTCAATAAACCGGTTCTTTGTGTTAGGGGAAGTCCATAGGTTTCCCCCATGTGCCTGAACAAGAAGTAGAGCGCCTCCAGCAGAGTTTTGTACAGCGTCCACGTAAGTCCACTCGTCGTGGTGGCCGACAGCTGGCCATCTCCCATATGACTGTCTGGCGTGTTTTGCAGCAAAAATTGTTTTTCAAACCACACAGTATTCATGTGCTACAAGCCCTTTGTGATGGTGATAAACATCATCATCTCGAGTTTTGTGAATTCATTCTGGGCATGGAGATGGACAATGAAAACTTTTGTTCACATTTGGTGTTCAGCGATGAAGTCATGTTCCATATATTTGGAAAAGTGCACTGCCACAATGTAAGAATATGGGAAACACAGTAGCCAGATACCATAGTTGAGCATGAGAGAGACTCTCCAAAGATGAATGTGTTTTGCGCCATTACCCAAAAGGTGTACGGTACATTCTTTTTTGTGGAAAACACTGTTATGGGACTGCCATATCTGGATATGTTATTATGAGAACATTCCGATAATTTAATTTTTATAACAGGAGCACCACTACACTGGCACCTGTGTGTCAGAGAATTTTTCAACAATGAGCTTCCTAAACGATGGGTCGGCCGTAAGGGGTTGATTGATTTCGCATTGCACCACTGGCCTCCAAGGTAACCTGATCTCAGCATATGTAATTTTTTCTTAAGGGGGTTTGTGGAAGATTCTGTCTATGTGCCTCCCCTTCCAACAACTGTGGGCAAAGTGCTACATCGCACAGCACCAGCAGTGGCTGCGGTAACACCTGACATGTTTGCACGAGTATGGGATGAGTAACTACCATTTAGATGTATGCCATGCGTCTAGTAGAGGACACATTAAGCATTTGTGAAAAGGTAAATAAAAAAATTTTTTTCTTTTATATACTTTAAAATTTACGCAGAGGTTTTATGAGCATGCACATAAAAGTTATAGCCTTGTGAAATCGGATGAATATTTATGATACTTACTATATTTGGGACATAGAGTAGATGCAGGGTGCAAATGCCCTAGTCAGAAACATTTATGTATAATACAGGATTACCTCATGCATCAGGGAGCAGCTGAGAAAATTCTTTGGTTTAGTTAATTGGCTCTGGCAATACATTTGGGACTTTTCCACAGTAATCATCCCCCTAATAATATTGTCATCTGCAAGCCACCAGTTTAAGTGGAATATAGAAAAAAAAAATGCCTTTAACAAACCTAAATTCCAGTTTTCGCCAAAACCATGCCCTTACTGTTCTCAACCTGACAGAGCGTTTTGACTTGCAGACAGATGTAAGACAGGAAGGGCTAGGTGAAGTTGTTTTCCAGTATGGGGACGATGGAGAATAGATTATGACAGTGCAAAATTTAGACCAATATAGAGAATATATGATATGAACGAATGTGAGTACCTTATAATATTATTGGCCTTGAAACATCACCAAACCCATTTTGAGTGTTAAACATTTACATTGAAAACTGACAGTCATTGCCTTGTCTGGCTTCATAAGATGAAAGAGGCCCACAACTAACTGACCTGCTGGTTTATGCTTCTACAAACCTATGATTTATGTATCGAGCACATTCCTGGAGCAAAGTATCATTTAGTAAATGTGCTCTCCTGCCTGCTGTGCTAACAAGAAATTGCACAAGATGAAAATGAAGATGACAGTGTTTTGCCACAGAAATTCCCGCAAAAGCCAGTCAGTTGCAACCCATACAGGTCAACACAGCCAAACCCACCATACTGGAAATAACTGCTGATAAACTCTAATGCTAAGTAGTACAATCTCAACAGGGATTAGAAGCATCACAACAGCGTGAATTGTGCACATGCAAATATACATTACAGTGGCATGTCATTGACAATGTGCTAGAGACCCGCCCAGTGTATGTACTGGTGGAAACACATTAATTAGTGCTAAAAATTTTTTCAAGGAAATTAGCTGTCAGGAAATCTGGGGGCAGTTAAGATAAAATGGCCCAGCCTGTCCAGACAAACATGTGAATTCGTATGTCAGTGCCATATGTGTAGCTGCCTCAAAAAAGGTTGCACTAATAGCACCGCACAACATGCACGTCTGTCAACCCAGCCATTCAAAACTATTGCCTTGGACCTCATAAGTTCTTATCTGCAACTTCTGGTGGTAGGCATACAATTCTGGATGTGACAGACTTGTTTCCTTGCTGGATAGAAACATTTCCACTACAAAGTGCGCAGATTAAACAACTTAACAGACTTTTTCTGGCACTCGGATACCCCAGGAACTTATTAATGGATAATAATGCACAATTTTCCTGCTGGAAGAGGCACAATCATGGCACCGAGTAGTGTGTGAATCATCACATTACAGACATTAACCACCAAAGGGCAAATCCAACCGAGCATAAAATTCAGGAATTTAAAGCTCAGCTTCGCTTGTGGGTTGGTGATGACCACACTTACTGGGCTGAACACCTGCCAGCAGCAATGTTCTGTTTATGTAATTGTGTAAATGAAGCCACCGGGCAGTCCCTCGCCAAACCGTTGCATAGGATTGAGCAAGTGTGGCCTAGGGAATACGAGTATCCATGTCAGGATGTGAACCTGCAACCCATGGACTCCAAGGTGCATGAACAGCGACAGACCCATATTGACAGTATAATCAACATCAGCGGGCTTATGTGCCAAAGTGGTTACTGGAAACACGGTGCCCTCCACCTGTGATTCAGCTGGGATAGCTCATGTACATGTGGGAAGACCCACTATTAGTAGGTGAAAAAAACTTTTGTGCAGATTTTGCTCCCGGGTTGAGTGGACCGCATACAGTGGATGAACAAGTGAGTGAAACATCTTACACGATACAGCTTGGTTCGCATTGCCGTGCAAAAGTGCATCACAATGAGACAAATCTAGCACCTGGCACAGCCAACCCTGCTTTAACCCCACTGCCAGAACACCACCCACAGGCATCATGAGTCACAACAGTGACATGTGATGACTTTTTGGTGATGTTCAGATATCCAGGACTGAGATACCCTCCAAGACACCTGACACTACTTCGGTGGTGCGTAATGAAGGTGTTTCAAACACAACCTATCCTGTGTACAACCACCTCACAGGCCCAGAGCATCCCAATGCCCAGTGTCCTGATGTCAACATCAATATTACAGTCAGCCTGAGCAGAGCAACAAATGTGGTATAGATGTGCCCTGATGGTCGACATGGATGAACAACTAGGCATGACACCCCTCCCCCTCAGTGTGATGACCAATGTCTCAATGCCCTACAGGTCACCTGCACTAAAGGTTGCTGATGTGTGGAGAGACATTGACCCACTGCTAGTNCCAATGTCTCAATGCCCTACAGGTCACCTGCACTAAAGGTTGCTGATGTGTGGAGAGACATTGACCCACTGCTAGTGGCTCAAGCAGAGTTAGCCATTCCTCTGTGTGATTCATCTGAGGGCCAAACGAGTATNACATTGACCCACTGCTAGTGGCTCAAGCAGAGTTAGCCATTCCTCTGTGTGATTCATCTGAGGGCCAAACGAGTATGTCCCACTCCCAGCAATGTCAAAGGAGGCTGTGTCGTTTCCACAACCCCAGCAGTGTAACATCATCTGGCAGTAGAGAACAGATACAACCAGCCACCATTGGCATGTCTCCGCCAAGTACCATGCAAGCTGACTGGTGCCATGATGACCTGCACGCAGCCACGTGGTGTATAAGGAGATGGATGCGCTGACCTCATTAACCCTGTAACTGTTGCCACGAAGCTGCACCAGCTCAAGAAACACCAAACTTAATANATGGATGCGCTGACCTCATTAACCCTGTAACTGTTGCCACGAAGCTGCACCAGCTCAAGAAACACCAAACTTAATACCAGTGGTACTGCCCAGCCACTTGCATTCCTTCTCCATCCACGTCCTGAGGCTATGACCAGTCCAATGCCCATGTCCTNAGTGGTACTGCCCAGCCACTTGCATTCCTTCTCCATCCACGTCCTGAGGCTATGACCAGTCCAATGCCCATGTCCTCATGCACCAGCAACACTTTAATCTCGCATCCAATTGCCCCATTAGGACTGGGACTGTGTGACAATGGTCTCCCAGGTGGGGCCGTTTGATGTGGTTTNTCTCGCATCCAATTGCCCCATTAGGACTGGGACTGTGTGACAATGGTCTCCCAGGTGGGGCCGTTTGATGTGGTTCACCACTGTCACATTGGAATACAGCATTTTCACACCGCATCAACTGTATCAGTGCACATTGTGTGGTGCATGGAACAGCCTGCATGCTACATTTGTGCAACAACACATCACATATCCATGTGCAAACAGGTCCCGAGACCTGCATGCACACATCAGGAAGATGGAACTGCCAGATTCAAGCGGTGTATTATAACTGCACAAGAGAGAAATTTAATTACAGAGTTCCTAGATGATAGGCAGTGTTGAAGGCATGTGCTCAGATGTGTAAGGAACTCAGGGAAATACTATCTAGTGTAAGGATAAAGAATTATATGTGTTTAAAGTGTCCAACCTTAACCATATGTTTCTTTAATTTTTTACATAAGGTGTTTAAATGTATGTTAAAATAATGTTTATAATTTTTTTGTGAAGATTCAAGTGTAAGTGTATCAGCATTTGCAAAAGGAAACTTCAAGAAAATATCTCAATGAAATTTGACATGCATTTTTGGCATCTTGCCCCAAAACCTACGAAAGATAAATTACTATATTTTACATTTCTAATCTCAAAAGTGTTACTTAAAATGGGAATTGTTTCATAATATTGTGTTTGCTATTGCATAATGTCCATTTAAAATGCTTACATACATTTTCATTACCAATTATGTTTCTGTTTTAAATATGTAATTATGTGAAGGGCTCAGGGAAATTTAAAAATAGAGGCAAAGCTTGTAACTGGAAAGGCTGAATAATCTTGAGTGATTCACATCTTTGTCATGTTTCTACATATTGTGTCTTATATTCAGGTCAGTGACCAAAATTCTCTTGATGTTTGTGTGCGAGATCATGACGAGGTACACCATCACCACATTAACAAACTTGTAACTTTTCTGGAACCTTCTTGTTTCTGGTTTTCCCAGAGTACAGCACCACCTCCACCTGACTCACCTTTTAATTTTCTAACAGACTTAATGCAGTTTTGTTTTCATGTTGACTACTGGGAGGCAGTAAGTACCAGGCCTGCTTAACTGCATTGTTTTATATCTTTATGTGGATTAGTGTACCATGTTATGAAGAGACCTGTGTAAAAGCAATGAACTTAAACCTGAGTGTTACATTGGTTTACGATCACATAACGTAAGTGTATTGGGTTCCTGGTCTCACACCAGGATGTTTTCACTATGTTGGTTTTCTAACTTGTAAGCAACTTGTACATCACACAAGAGCATTAGGGAGACTCCAACACCAGTTCACCCATGCCACGTAACTGTATGATCAGAATGGTTGTCGACCACGACCCTGGAACAGATAAGAGCTTGTACTCACCTGAGCTGGCTACTTGGAGATTTGGTGCTCACCTTCATTAATATCAACTAATATTGCCTGCCTGACCACTTCCCACTTTCCCTGAACAGTATAATCTATCTGTAACATCACCGCAATTTACCACACCACTTTCTCCCATCCTTCCCACATCAAGACCACGTTAAGCTGAGTAAGAACTCTGATAAACAAATTGATAACTTGCGCTACAAATACAATTACTGTTTTAAAACTTCCATTCATAATAAGGAAGACTTCAAAATTGCATCCTGCAGACAAATTGTAATGCATAATTTTACTCACCAGACATCTGAGAACTTCCACGATCTGCCCTGAGTAACAGTAATTCTATATTACTGTCAGGCGTACAACGAACTTTCATTTTATGGACAAAGCAAAAATCAAATATTTCGTATTTCTTATTCAATCTCTGCTTCATAGACCACACTGTTGGGGAATCCTCAGCAAAATCATCTGGGACAAAAAAAATACACTTAACTCTTCTTCTATAATTCTAAGAGAGCAGTTAAACTATGCTTCAAATTACCCACACATTTCACTAATTATTTAAATAACAACACTCATAAAATAAAAGATTTTAAATGCAAATAATTTACTGTAAATAATAATATTTTTATTTGATTTTTGTGTTTACAGAACTACAAAATACTTATCCTTACAATGATTTTATTAATAAAACTATTTTTAAACAAATAATTATTAGTTTACTTGTAGTATTTACTATGTAAAATGCAATACAATACTGGCTTAATGTGAACAGAGTGGTAAAAATTTTAACAATTCCTTTTACTTGTGCATATTGAAGGGTGGGGAGACCACTTCTAATCTGCTGTAGTCAAACTGAAAAGCAGAAGATAACATAGAGGAAGTATGCTATTATTTTGCTACTCAAAAATATTACATTAAATGGTTACTTAACTCATGGCAACAAAGGGGTAAAACAAAATCAGTTTATTTATATTGACAATTTCATTGGACTTAAACAATTGCCTTTACTAACTGAAAAATAAGGCCAAATGAAGAAAGCTACCCAACATTAAGAGAAAACAAAAACAATCAATATAACAACCCAAAAACACTGATCCAAAATTATATACATAATATTGTATATTAATATATGAGTAGTCTAGTCATTGAAAATCCTCAAAAATGTATTATAAAAAATGTTATTTTACTAAACAGGGGAAAATAAGGGTAAAAATACACCATATAAAACTTAGTTCCAAGTATTTTAATATTTACTCAGAATATAATGTATGTATATTATACACACAACAATAAAGAAAACTGAACATAAATTTAGGAAAAATATAAAACAAAACATACATCTGCATCAAGTATTATCCGTTCATGCAAGAAACATGAAACAATGAAGATAAAAAACTAAAAATGAGACAAAAACAATTATACTTACAAATGTAACAAAAAGTCTAACTTTCAAATGATAAAAAAATAAGTTACTGCAGAAAATCACCAAAAAAATTAATTTTTAGTCACAATATTTTAGGAAGCAAGACTTGTTTACATCTCCAGGTAATAATAGAATATGTTCAGGATGAAAAAAATATTATGTATAATTTTTGTTATAACGTTGCATTTTTTCAGGTTTTTATTTTATTTTATGTTTTTTGGTTTAGGATTATTTTGCTGTGGTGGCAAGTCATTAATATAATTTTTAGATAAAAAATTTGGTGGGTCTTTCAAGTGGAGTGCCGTTTATATTTGAGCATTTAATGAGTTTTTTGATGTAGAGGCCAGTTGGATGTTATTGTTCATTAGCCCTTAGTGGGTAGTAAGTATTGCATTTTGTCAGTCACATGAATTTAAAGAAAAGTATCCTGAGTGGCTCTCATCTCAGCATTGATAGTTGAATGAGTAGGGTGGTGTGGTCAGCCAACCAGAGTGCAGGTTAGAACAGGGTGACGCTGAAGATTGAGTCGAGCACATTTCTCTTACACAAATAACGCCACCATAGCAGAGAATGGACGCGTGTGTGCTGAGGGGCCGTAACCCGAGAAGAAAGGAAATAATGTATTGAGTGAGGAAAGTTTACCATGCATAGGTAGCACCTGTGGCTTACCATCTGTAACTTTTTTGGACTGAACAGTTTTCTACTAAATTATTTTCCACCCACATATGTAGGCATTAGGGTGTAGGCAGCCCCATGTTTGCCTCCTTCATAAATTTAGATGTGAGTAGTTCTTCTGTAATTGCTGCAAGATGTTTTAAGTTTCATCATCGATAATGGAAATTGAGTGATATTTGTGTTTGTTTGAGAATATGAGTGTGTCGGTCAATAAAAATGAAAACAGAATTTCGGCATTCTAATTCAAAATAACTGTTATTAAACTCCATGTACACAAATCACTGAGCTAGCTGGTGCAATGTTATTATTCCCAGCCGGGCTAAAGTTGGGAAAGTCATTCAAAATGAAGGTTAATGTTAGTGAATATAAAAACTGAAATGTTACAGCATTAATTTTCAACAGCTTTACTCACATCTATAGTTCTCTTTAATATGTGCAAACAAATTTTTTTCAGCCTTGTTTGGTTGTTTATTTTGCATAGTTACATTATTTCTTGATATTATCTCTTAATGCTTGTAGTTTTCCTTAGCTTGATTATGTTTTTCAATCACTAATGGCTATGAATGCAAATAAATTCTAGGTCTAAGTAGGAATAATTTAATATTACCACTGCCATTAAACCTCAAAAACTAATTGGTTCATTAACATGCTCTGTCACTGCCTTATATCAGGCAAATTGGTTTTCCGAATTACTGTCACTGCTATCCTTACACAAAGCCTGTGATGTATTACCATGACCTATTTTACCAAACCAACTGCCAANGAATTACTGTCACTGCTATCCTTACACAAAGCCTGTGATGTATTACCATGACCTATTTTACCAAACCAACTGCCAAGCCTGTAAAATGTCATACTAAATCATTATTATTTTATTACGTGATGTGCCTTGGGTTGGCCTTAACATTTTGTTTCTTAATTTTTTCAAAAAAATATTTTGGTTAAGTTAAGGTTTGTGAATTAAATTAATACAATACATAATAAACTCTTTTATTTATGTATATAAAGGCTTATCAGGATCTTAGTTTAATATGTAAGAAATTTNATACAATACATAATAAACTCTTTTATTTATGTATATAAAGGCTTATCAGGATCTTAGTTTAATATGTAAGAAATTTGGAAGAATCATACTGAGGAACAATATTGAAAAAACCGCTTTCAGTATAGCTGGCTGGGATAAAACCCACAACCTTCCATACGTGATTAAAAAATGCTTCACAATGAAAAAAAACAGGCTTAGTTTCTAAATTAAATGAGAAACAAAAAAGGGAAAAGTNTGATTAAAAAATGCTTCACAATGAAAAAAAACAGGCTTAGTTTCTAAATTAAATGAGAAACAAAAAAGGGAAAAGTATAACACACTTTTCCCATACAAAAATTTGTGTCTATTAAGATTTAAATGAATAATTCTTTGTATTTGTATATTTATATGGCCCCTCCCTTAATCTTACAATAATTAACACATTGTCACACCATGGCTGCACCAACACTGTACCGCCCATGTGTTACATGTGCAGTGAGTGATGCACAGAACACACTGCTGTGACACCGAGCAGGCTATGAAACTGCTTCCTACATCTGAGCTACAACCAGATGCAAATGGTAGGAACCACTGTTCCAGAGTCATCACAGCATTTAGATTTTTATGACAAATATCCAAATGATGTGCTCAAATTGCATGTGTNACCACTGTTCCAGAGTCATCACAGCATTTAGATTTTTATGACAAATATCCAAATGATGTGCTCAAATTGCATGTGTTTGATATGAAAGGCCTTTATGTAAATACTAGACAAATGTTCACCACAAAAGTTATAAACAAACTTGGGTGAAATGCATTGAGTTTTCACAAAAATCATTAAGTTAATGCATAAATATTTGAATAGTAATTAAAATATGCTTTCATGACATATGCAATTTGTTTGTATTCATTGCTATTCTGATTTACAAAGGGAGACATAAAAAGACTCACAGAGTCAGGCACTTGTCAGATTCATGCCCTATATTTTTGGTTTAATTCTGAATGTTATGAATATTCACATTTCATTTAAAACTTTGTTGCTAATAATGATTCTGTGGTTAAATAATTTAGAATAACTGAGCAAATTTTCTGAGTGTTAAAGCCTTGTTCATTGCTATTATTGAGTGTTTTGTACCATAAAGGAAATACTTGTGCTAAAAAAGAACTGACCATTGTGAAAATGTTCAACAGTGTAATATTTCCTGAGTGCAAATGTTTTTTCTATTATGGATGAAATTGTAAGTTTGATATTACTCATGCATGAACTATGAAAAATGGCATGAAATGACCACTAGCTCAAAGACAATTTCCTTTGCAGGCTTATGGACTGGGTGTGTGTTAGAGATTGGGGTCTTTCATTTTTAGACTACTTTCCTTGGAAAGATAGGCTTATGCAATCATGCGAATGGCTGTCTGGTATGTTATGTTATGTTCACCTTTAAAAACTTTTAAACCTGTGAAACTAATTTTACCAAACTTGATCCACATTTAGTACTTCGTAAAAATATTTGACTATAATAGTTTTATACCATGTCATAAGCTTATTTTCAAAATATTGACAGTTGTAATATTTATGGGTGCTATTTTATATCACGAGAATCATTTAACCAATTAAAAACAAATTTCATATTTTTACTGTTCATCATGTAAGTATTAAATTTAGGGAGATATGTTTATAGTGGTTTGCCATTTTGGAAGATAGCAGTACATGACAAAATTAAACTTTCATATCATATCTCAGGAAATACCAAATATATTCCCACAAATTTCACAGGTAACTAATACTATGGTAGCCCATGTTACAGTATACAACTTAAATGAATACAGCACTTATTTTCAACGTGGTGGCCATATATATTTTTGGTTAATTTGTTATATATACCATTCTATTTAATCAATTTCGACCAAACTTGGTATGCTAAAAATATCAACTACAGGCACTTAATGTGCTAATACATATCTTCTTCTGGCCACTCTTTTTTTAAAATAGCAGCACATGAAGAAATTAAGCTTTAACATTGTATCCCAGGGAACAATGATCTGATTCCTACCAAATTTGGCACACAGGAAATACTACGGTAGAACATGGAAACTAAAAGGTTTTAAAAGAGCCGTACACTTATTTTCAAAATGGCACACACATAAATGTGTTTGACTACTATTATATACACAGAAAATGTTGTAACCAATTTCAACCAAACCTTGTATGCTAAGGAGGTAACCAAAACTATGGTAGGCAATGTTAACATTTGTGATTTAACTGCAAAACACATTTATTTTTAAGATGGAGGCCAAATAAATATTTTAGGTTAATTCAAACCTTTTAACCAATGTTGACCAACTTGATATGCTGAAAGAATTAACTGCAAGCTATCATTGCTCATCCTCCCTCAATATTTAGCCCAGTCCTATCAATTATTCAGCAGCACCCAGAGAACACCCCCAGTGCTTATGTAAGTGTTTAAAGTGTGTGGCAGTAACGTGACTTCACAGGCAGATACCACAGTGCCTGAAGACCACATTATGTCACGTACTCTCGAATCCCAAAAGATGATGATGTCGCATAAACTCGGCCCCATAGGCCAAAACAATTTAAAGTATTTTTTATTTTCTGAGCTGTGTTTAAAACCAGGAAAGGGTGATTTGAGTGTGGTAAAATTTTTGTACAAGAATAATTATTTCATTGTTTTATTTTTGTTTTGGTACAAGGGTTTTGTGTAACAGTTGGAGGGATACGTGCAGAGGTTGCATTTCAGCCTTCATGTTGCCAGTCTTAGAACATCAGTGTTGCAGGATGGGCATGCATTACGTGGGGGCCTGCATTTTGGTTCATATAACTGTGACCTTTTAGTTTTGACCTTGCTTAATTTAATTCAAGAACTTTTTTTCTTTGCCCCCACGAGGGCCCTCACCACTTGCAGACTCATTTACCTAGCTTATTAGGCCCAGGCCATGGTGCTGACTTGGATTCTTTATCCATTGTCACCCTGCCCAGTAGTGTTTGCACAGGGCTCAATCTTAATTTAATTCCTAGAGGCTTAAACATAGACTGGCAGTGTTATGAGTAGTTAATTTATTTTATATAGACACACCTGTCCTCATAATCGTCAAAAGCCGGGTCATGTCTTATGAGAGAAGAATAAGTGTGCGAGTTCCCATGATGTGTCTAGAGTGCGACGAAACCAGTGTCCTCCAGCATAGTCATGCTCCTTGTCGATGGCACCCTGCCAATATATGTTTCAACAGAACCATCATGTGGGCTGGAGCCCATCTCAACCAGAACTTCACGACGGGTAGCCTCTGCCTGCCCTTCAAACACTGTAGTTGACAGCCACATCCCAGATACACCAACTGACAATGTAAGCATGCCAGTTCATTTATACCCTCTGCACCATAACAGTGTGGACCTCGACTCAACCAGACAACCCTCCAGACCACGGCAAATCACCAGAACTGGCCTCTATGGGGAACAGGGAAGGTGTGTCATCATGCCTCCTCGCCCAATCTTTAGCACAATCCTGGCAACTATACAGCAGCACTAGAGAACCCACGTAGTGCTTATGTGAGGATTTAAGGTGCGTGGCAGTAACATAATGTCAAAGGCAGGTACCACAGTGCCCGGGCACAATGTGATGTCACATACTTTCGAACTCCTCAGGACGACGTCGTCACATAATCTTGACCCCCTAATCCAAGATAATTTAAAGTACAGTAATACCCAGGACTTACACGATAGGTGAGACCGGGCGATAACCGTGTAAGTCGAATTCACGTAAGTCGGGGTTCAATTTTGCTTATAAGTACATATAAATTATGTTTAATTGGGACCAGAGTCTAAAGAAAACAATAATTTAGAAGAAAATTTTTTAATCAAATGTTAGATAATAAAACAATTTACATTGTTATGAATAAAAAAAAGGAAACCGAAGTTATTTTGACGTAGAAGGCTTTATATATTCTAACATTGTCGCCTGACGAGTTAAATTTTTCTTCTTTTCAAACAAAATTTCCTCGTAGCACGCCAATAACTTTTTTATTCCCTGTTTTGTAGTAGAAATGCGCTCTTCGTTGGAGTCTATTTTTTCTAAAATTTGTAACCCTTTTCAATTGAACTGCCTTCTGTTAAGTTTGCAATCGTCATTTGATTTTCCGATTCAACTTGGTCTAAGAATCAGTTTGATGAATGTCTTGTTCATGCGCACGTATTTCTATAAGCTCATCAACTGTCAGCTTTTAATTGTGTGAATCCAGCAATTCTTGAACGTCAGCACCATCAGCAATTCTTGAACGTCAGCACCATCCACCTCTAAATTTAATTGTTTGGCAATATCGACCACTTCTTCAATTACACTATCGATTTGTTCATGATCTGGCGCTGATTCTCCTTGGGTTTTGGTGGTTAAAAAGAAGGGGCACAGTTGTTTCCAGATGCCATTCATAGTTTTTTATGAAATCTCATTCCAAGATTATTGTACAATTCTAACACCATATAAAACATTGAATTGCTTCCAAAAGTCTTTAACAGAAAGCTCGTCTTGTCGCATAGTTTTCATGTAGATGCGCAAATGATCGTCTTGTGTAGNCTTCATGTAGATGCGCAAACGATCGTCTTGTGTAGTAAGCTTTAAATGTTTTAATGACTCCCTGGTCCATCGGTTGAAGCAAGCTGGTGGTGTTTGGTGGCAAAAATACAACTTTCACCCGTGGGTCAAAATTAATTAGAGTAGCAGGAGGGTGACCTGGTGCATTGTCAATTATTAGCATCACTTTAAATGGGATTTCTTTTAATTGGCAATAACGTTCGACTTCAGGAATAAAATGATGGCCAAAACAGTCTTCAAAAAGAGAACCTGTCACCCAAGCTTTCGCATTAGACTTCCAAATGACGAGCAAACCAGCTTTAGATTTATTTTTTAAGGCTCTTGGTATTTCTGAGCGATAAACTAAGAGGGGTTTCAATTTACAATCACCAGCTGCATTCGCACCAACCATCACTGTCAATCGATCTTTGGCGGCTTTAAAACCTGGAAAGGTTTTCTCTTCACGTGCGATAAAAGTTCTTTTAGGCATTTTCTTCCAAAAAAAAAGACCGGTTTCGTCAATGTTGAACATGGTTTGGCTAGTGTAGCCACCTTCTTCTATGATTGTCTTGAGTTTTTCTGGATAGAAAGATGCAGCTTCTTTATCAGCGCTTGCCGCCTCTCCACTCTCTGCGATGCTATGCCAATTACAACGACTTTTGAATCGGCAGAACCAGCCGTTACTAGCTTTAAACATTTCATCTTTGGCCGCCTCCCCAGCTTCTTCTCTTAGTCTCTCAAAAATCTGCTTAGCTTGAGATACACCGTGTTTTGATCAACAGGACAATTTTTCACTCCTACTTGATTATCACACCATAATTTTAACAATGTTTCCCTCTGAGCAATAATACTATAACGTTTACGAATAATGCTTAAGTTCAAAGATTGAGAATCTTTCACAGTTTCCACAACTTTTTCTTTACCTTTTATAATCGTTCGGACTGTTGATTCCGGTAGATCAAATTTCTTTGCCAATTCACAAATTTTAATTTTTGCTTCAAAGTCTTTGATAATATTCAGTTTACACTCCAGAGATAGTGATTTTCTTTTCTTGTTTGATTCAAATGATTCATTTTGTGTTCTTCGATGACATAATTAGAGTTAACGATAAAACCCATTGCGTACACAAAATAATTCCACGCGAAACACGTTCGAACCTGTTGTAAACCGAACACTGACTGGGCGGGGTGGGAGAGCTGAGGCGTTAACCACGCTCAAAAAGCAAAACCGCGTATCTCCAAATTTGCGTAAAACGGAGTAGCGTAAGTTGGGGTATTATTGTATATTTGATTTTCTAAACTATTTTTAAAACAGGGAATGGGTGATTTGAGTTTGGAGTAAATATTGTGCAAAAATTAATGTTTCATTGTTTTAGTTTTGTTGATGCTTTAAGGGTTTATGTAACAGTCTGAGGGATACCTGGAGAGGTTGCCTTCTGGCTACCATGTTGCCAGTCTTGGTAATAAAACTGTGAGGGATGGACATGCATTCTTTGGGGAAACCTTTTTCTTTACCCCTATGAGGGCACTCACTACTTTTAGACTTATTTATGTAGCTTTATTGGCCCGAACCATGGTACCCTTGGCCGGCCATGTGTGTTAGATATCCGGCACCAGGTGACTCCGGTTTTTATTCATCAGTATTCCGGCCATAAGAGATTGTGCAGGTCTCAATCTTAAGTATAATGCCTAGGAGAATAAATGTAAACCGGCAACATTATAAGTATTTTACAAATTTTAAGGGTTAAGTACTTTTTATCACACTGTGTTTTGTTATATGTACAACATGGCAGCTACAACAAATAAAACCCATAATCAACCATCAGCGGAGGTATTATTCTTCCTTAGCAGTATAAGTCCATTCTCTATGGGTGTGCAGTGTGACCCCAACAGCACTACAAGTCATGGAGTGTGAGTAAAGTTGTAATTTGTTGCTCATGCTCACCAGTCACATATGCCGAACGTTCCACACAATTCTGAGAACTCATGCTTTCAGTGTGTGATAGCCGATTGCGGCTGACTAGCGCCCTGTCATTTTTCATCTAGCTCTCATTTGTAGTATGGCTGGCATGTAATCAGACTACCTCAACCACTCAAACGGCATCAACATATTAAATATGATAATACATAGCCTCATTTTCCACTATTTCGTAAGCTAGTGCCATGTCAAAGTATAAAGTTTTTGTGTCATATTTTGGGAAAA
Source organism: Clitarchus hookeri (assembly GCA_002778355.1). NCBI lineage: Eukaryota > Metazoa > Arthropoda > Insecta > Phasmatodea > Phasmatidae > Clitarchus > Clitarchus hookeri. Next base: position 90,785 of record NQII01002301.1, read on the forward strand.
AATTAACCAATTCCTACCAAACTTGGCAAACCATAAATACTATGGTACTCCATGTAAACTGATATGTTTTAAGAGGGCCAGACACTGATTTTTAAAATGGCAGCCATGTGAACATTTTTGATTACTATACATATCTACAAAACCAAATAACCAAGTTTAACCAAACTTTTCATGTTGGTAGTAGCCTATCTTTCAACCATCAAATGTGTCTACACAGAGCCTCTTTTAGCCAAAATTTTGCAAGACAGCTTTACTTTTATGCCATGTCAACAGGAAAAAATAAACAATTTCCTACCAAATGTTGGCAAAAAAGTTTTACTAGAGTAGGCTATGTAAGCTGATGTGTTTTAAGTGGATCAAAATGATGGCAATATCAATATTTTATTTTAACACACATGTTTCCTTCAATTCACTGTTACCATAGGGCCTACTTCATCAAATTTACTTGCATATATATATATATAGACACACACGCTGAAAAGCCCAAAAAACTGGTATAGGCGTACGTATGCAAATAACAGAAGTATGGAACCAATCAGAGTAACGCGATATGGTCGGCAGCTAGATCAGTTACTGCTGCTACAATGGCCGGTTATCAAGATTTAAGTGAGTTTGAACGTGGTGTTATAGTCGGCGCACGAGAGATAGGACATAGCATCTGCGAGGTAGCGGTAACATTTGGATGTTTATGTACGACCATTTCACGAGTGTACCGTGAATATCGGGAATCCGGTAAAACATCACATCTTCGACATCGCTGCGGCCGGAAAAATATTGTAAAAGAACGGGACAAACGACGACTGAAGAGAATCATTCAACGTGACAGACATGCAACACTTTCTCAAATTGGCGCAGATTGGATTTGTGGACTGCCCTGCAGGATTCATGGTGTGAATTGCCTCCTGCATACCTTCAGACATTAGTCGAGTCCATGCCACGTCATCTTGCGGCACTTCTGCGTGCTCGGGGGGGCCCTACACGATACTAGGCAGGTGTACCAGTTTTTTTGGCTCTTCAGTGTGTGTATATATATATATATATAAATAAATAAAAAGAAAAGCAGGCTAATTAGTTATATTGTTAAGTTCTTGATTTCATATTATACTTGACACTGCTTCAAAGTTTGTTAACTTCAAAACATTTGCAATTCTTAGACCCTGGCCAGCCTGGTCCACCCTCCACCAACTCACTGCATCCAGGAGGTTCTCATACAAGTTTTCTGTTTACCATCACAGTATTCCTTGGGTTTTATCAACAACAGGCTGTGTGTCATGCCTGCATAACCTGTGTTCATATGAATATTAAACTGTAATATGTGCTCTTTTTGCCAATACATTCAACTGTGCTAACTGTTCACATATCATTCATTGATTGCCATATGACCTCATTAGGGACTAACCCACTTTGGTAGGGACATATTCCACTATATTGCATAATGATTGTTTCAATTTTCAAATTCCTACTTTAGTAACTATCCCATGCCAGATGTGCAAGTATGTTAAAGCATCTGAGAGGCTTTTAACATTTCAGCAACCTTTCACAAATGGACTATATGTAGGGACTCAATAAGCCACAATGCTCAACCACAACTTGAGAACAAAGATAACTTGTGCTGGCCTAAGTGTCCCAGACCAGTTGGTGCACACAGCCTCTATGTTCCTTAAGGTAACCTTCAAATCATGTAAAATTCCTTCAAACTTTTCCTAGAATTTTTGTGGTAACTTTTTTGATGGAGCCCAATCTGCCAAAATGTTGTAACATTACTCGTCAAGGGTTGTCGGTTGGAAATTACAGCTCTGTTAGTTCAGTTGGTAGAAGCATGAAACATTAAAGGCGCCAAAACTAATATGAAAATAAAGTCCAGTTTCTGTTTATTTACTCTTTACTTATATTTGTTATTCAAATTAAACAGTTCCCATTAAAATCATCCTCTATGCCGAGTACGAACAGGTTTCACAGACAAACAAACGGAGAGAAATAGAAGCGCCGCAGTGGTTTATTGTTATTTTACGTCTTGAAAACTTGCATTGCCAGACGAAAATACAGGTAGCGACCTCCCACACTGGCATAGAAATTAATGAGCAGAATAATGTTGCCGGTGTGGGGGCTATTTGTCACGCCTGACGCAGCCTTGGCGAGTGCTGGTTGTCTACTGCTGGTCCTTCACCGTTTGAGCACTGATTGTCTACTGCTGGTCCTTCACCGTTATCTGTCTCTGTTATGGCGTGGACTGGGCAAGCACTTCCCACGCCATTACGAACTGTGCCATAGGTAAAAGATAATCCAAAGCTTCCAGAACAAAAACTGTCGATGCAGTCGGAAAAGCTTCTATCTTCTAATGCTGACGCGTAATAAAGCTAAGATCTCTTGAAATGGCAAACGTATGCCCGATAAACGAACTACTTTGATAAATGAACTACCACTGCTTTAATTTCAAATCCCGATAATTAATATATTGTGTCGTTACAATGTCTGCTAATTCCAAGTTCCCTAACACAAGCTACATCAATTTAATGTAATGCAAGGCTTATGAGAGGCCAGCTCCTTAACAACAAAAACCTTATTTAATACCTGTATAAAGATAAAGAAATATTTTTTATTAAAATGGTGATAAAAATGTTTTATTTTCATTTGCTTGATTGAACACTAAAACACATTACGAGGCTGAATCCTACATACACATCCAGAATATAAACGAGTTACCTTTTTCTTTCGATGGTGCCTTGTATATTGCTGCCTCAGGTAGGGATTCTTCAGAGGAAGACAGCACAAGTTTGATAAACATTTCACNTTAATTTCAAATCCCGATAATTAATATATTGTGTCGTTACAATGTCTGCTAATTCCAAGTTCCCTAACACAAGCTTCATCAATTTAATGTAATGCAAGGCTTATGAGAGGCCAGCTCCTTAACAACAAAAACCTTATTTAATACCTGTATAAAGATAAAGAAATATTTTTTATTAAAATGGTGATCAAAATGTTTTATTTTTATTTGCTTGATTAAACACTCAAACACATTACGAGGCTGAATCCTACATACACATCCAGAATATAAACGAGTTACCTTTTTCTTTTGATGGTGCCTTGTATATTGCTGCCTCAGGTAGGGATTCTTCAGAGGAAGACAGCACAAGGTTGATAAACATTTCACTTCCTGGGGGAAAATAATTACAAATTTTAAATACTACACATTCTAAAATTTATGTAAAAGAAGTTTGCTACACAAAATATTCCAAAATACACATATTTTATGATTGAGAAATCTCAAGATAAACTACATAATTCTCTTCAAGTATAAACTTTTTATTACAGTCAAACCTCATTATTACAAAATAATTTAATACAAAAGGGTTTTTCTGCAAGATATTTTCAAAATTATCTAAAATTAAGTAAGCATAATGTTATGCATAAAACATATTTTTTTTACTTAAGCATAACATGTTTTTAAATAATTTTTGGATACAAAATACAAAAAAATTATATACTGTGTGTACATATTGTCACACAAGGCCCCGTTGTGGACCACCTGTCTAAACAACAGACGGGAAGGAGGCCACAGACGAGTTTGAAAACTATGCATAACATCGGGCAGAAATGGAATTCAGACACCATCGGAGAATTGTGCAAAGAGCGACAGAAAATGTGGGTACAGCCAACCTAAGGGCATTCCAGGATAATTATAACAAACTACAAGCANTTATATACTGTGTGTACATATTGTCACACAAGGCCCCGTTGTGGACCACCTGTCTAAACAACAGACGGGAAGGAGACCACAGACGAGTTTGTAAACTATGCATAACATTGGGCAGAAATGGAATTCAGACACCATCGGAGAATTGTGCAAAGAGCAACAGAAAATGTGGGTACAGCCAACCTAAGGGCATTCCAGGATAATTATAACAAACTACAAGCAGACTCCGCCTCTAGTGCACAACGTGAGCCAATCACAATGCATTACATCAATACATACACGTAAAGGGGCACGAAGAGTAGACGGGGCTATGAGCGACACAGTCTGTGAGTGTCATTAGGGTGGTCAGCAGCAGGTCCTGGAGCGGCGACGTACAACATTGAGGCAAAGAGGCTAGGGTGCAAGACTCGGGTGAGCTCCTCCTTTATCATGCTCTCTCTAACCTAACGAACCTTCCTTATCATCCTTTTCTTCCATTGGCCTCGTGCCTTAAATTCTATGTAACGATTTATAACTGCTGGAGATGGAAAGTAAATATCTTATTAACTCTTTTCTATAGGTCATCTTCTTCTTAACTTATCCTGATACCTTATCCTATCCCTTAATAACCTCATAGTTTATGAGCTTGTTAAATTCATAACAATATGTACATATAACACCAGTGACTTAAACTCTTCATTATTAAGAGAAGGTAAGGAATGGGATAGCCAAGAACAACATAATTTGGTGCAGCACCAATGGAATAGCTATATTTGCTTGCTTATGCCACAATCAAAGTGCATTGCAATTGAAAATAATATACACAAAATTTAAATACATTTCAAGTTACTTTCCACTAAGTAACAGCACGTCACAACGATTTGCAGAAAACCATTTATGGGTGAATTTACACTTATAAATTCATTAATTACACTTTGAAATCATAACACTTGAGCAAAATATAAAGACATATCAGCTAAACAAAGTTTTGTGTTCTTTCTTGCATATAGTAACCTTAGTTATATAAATAGCAAATATTGCATTTTCAGGAAGCCCATGTATTTTAAAGAAGTGTGTATTATGAATGTAACCTTATTTGTTTAGGCAATGCATCCAAGCTTGCCATTATGAAAATAACATAGGATACCCCCAGAAAAGATTATTTATTTGCACTTACACTTACAACATTGCCAAATTTTTCCATGGCATGCATAAAATAGCTTAATTATAATTAAAAAAAAAAAATGCTATACAATAATAAACAAAGCATCTTGTTGCTTTACAAAGAGATGCCAAATAAATTTATGAATTATTTACATTTATATATTCATTTGCTGAAGCATCCGATTCTGACATAGTTTCTTAATGACAACCAGTATATGTCAATACACTATTATAAATGTTAAAAAATTTTGTCTACTTGAACTTAAAGATGTCTTCACTGAAAAATCATTATCTTCTTCTTTGTAAAATATATATAAATATATAATATTTTTATGTGCCTACAGCCACATCGGGCACAGGCACTGTGGGGGGTGAGGCTCTGTGAGGGGTGACCCACCTCAACCATCCCCTCCCCAAGGCAGACCCACTCATAGTCCTGATGCTGGGCGGCCGAGAATGATTGACAGCTGGCCTGGCTGGTATCACAGCGCCATCTTCCCTCCTTCTGAGGAAGCAGACAACTTTAGAGGATGTGCAAGAATATTCTGGGAACTAGGACCCTCTGCACAACGCGGCATTCGGAGAAATCTCTGGGCAATGACCTACAACCCAATAAATATTGCACCGGTCCAAGGGTCCGCAGTTTGTTGGTAGAAGTCTTTTGTTGAGTGCGGTAACCGGACAAATTCGAGTGCATTGAGGGACATTGGTGAAGAGGATGGACGACGACAGAAGATTGCGAGAAGATAGCGGACGAGGTGTTTGTGGTGTGAACAGACGAGAGGGCGTGAAACCTGATGAGTGAAGGCTATTGTGCATGAAGGCGCTCTGAAAAATCTAGAATATTGTGGACTGGTGGGAGCTGGACTGAACTGAGGTGGGACTGAAGGAACATGTGATATGGGTTTTATTGTAAATATTGGAAATGTCAAATATGGACATATAAATTATAAAGTAATTCAATAGGTTTTGATACACTGTTTATTGGTACTGATTTTTTTTATTTAATTACATTATTTTATTTGAGGTAATTGTAAATATTACTGATTGAATTTATTAATTGTAAATAGCAAGAGATATCAATTTAATGTGAGATGTTGAGTCGAGAGAATTTCATTTCTAGTTATTGTAAGTAAAACGGGAAATTATAATTAACTCTTTTATTTAATTGAACCTCCATCCCTAAAGAATGTGGTTAAGCCCATTGACTTTGAGAAATTGTAAAACTAGTGTCAGAAGTGGGTTGGAAGCATATTATTTAAGAAAATAAAATTATAGTTAAGAGGATAAAATTTATAATCATAGGCCAAGGAATAATTTTGAAATTTGTGGATGCTCACAAGGAAAATGTTGGCAGACATGGAAGCATTTCGCTCTTTAATGGAAGGACTAAGTAGGCAAATAAGTAGTGTCAGGGATTCTGTAAATAGTCAAATTAGTAGTCATAATGAAAATGTAAAAAGACAAATTTGTAGTGTTAATGAAAATGTAAAAAGTCAAATAAGTAGTGTTAGTGAACTGGTAGATAAGAAAATAGACAGTGTTAGCGAGGTAGTTAAAAACTAGATAAAAAAAATACACAACGTGAATGAAAAAGTGGATGGAAAAATAGACAGTGGAAATGGAAATGTGGCCCAAAAGATAGAGGGTATAAGTGAATTAGTAAATAATAAAATTGACTGTGTGGACAAGAAAGTTGAAAGTGTAAGCAAAAGACTGGAAAGTGTTGAGCAGGAAATAAAACAAGAAGTAAAAGTCCTCAAGAAGGAATGGCAAGAATTGCTACAGCAGCAGGGAAGAAGAAATGTAGCAGCTGAGGATAAACTGAGAATGATGACCACCACCGAGCCAACAAGTGTGGGCAGCGAGGAGAAAATAGAGGTTACTGCCAATACAGCTGCTGCAGGAGAGGCCTAGTAGTTTTGCAGTGTTATTATGCCTCAGTTAGGAGTGGATAAAGGCTGCATTACGATAAAGCCAGCCCCCTACGAAGGACAGATACCTTGGTGCAAATACCGGCACCAGTTCGAAATTGTTGTCGTCCTGAATGGCTGTACTGACAAGCAGCGGGCATGCTACCTGGCGGCTGTACTGAGGGGACCTGCACTGAGTATACTGCAGTCCCTGCCAAAATGACATCAACTGGAGTATCCCACATTTGTGACAGCCTTAGAGCTGCAATTCGGCAAACGATACCTGCAATTTGCCTACCATGCCCAACTGCAAAGCCGTATCCAGCAACCAGGAAAACTACTGCAGCAGCTGTTGCAGGATATAGTGAGGTTGTCACACCTGTCTCTGATATAGTGACCCTGCCCCGAGGAGGTATGCGAGGTCATCGCAGTTGACTTTTTTTTTTGTGGATGTTACTGCCATTGCACATGTGCACTGAGCACGAGATGTCATAGCAGTTGCTATCACCGATACCGAGGTGCGGCAAGCTGTACATTTGGCCGTGCCTCACACCATGCATGATGCCTTGGCCCAAGCACTGGAAGTGGAGTCAGCAAGGCAGGCATCAGGGTCCCGACATCCAGTGCGGGCAGTGATGCTGAACGAAGAGGAGGATGACAGCATCAAGAGGACGCTGAAGTAATTGCAGACGACCATGAGGGACATGGCTTCCAGGGTCCGTGCTGCAGAGAGATTCGTCATCCCCCACCCAAACGGCCTGAATGTTAGTCATGTGGATAACTGGGGCACCTGAGAATCAACTGTCCTCAGCAGTAACAGCAACCCGGGAGCAGGCAGCGAGGAGCAGGTGAGATCTCAACATTTTCGGGAAACTTGTAAGCACCGGCCTTGAGGGGCAAAGGTCGGTGATTGCTGGAGGGAAGGCCCCAATTTCCTTGAAGGTGCATTCGGTGAAAAAGGACTTGGATGCCATACTGGTAGAAGGGAGCCTTTATGATACTTCTTGATAGATGGTCATTGACACAGGGGCAACTATAACTGTGGCAAGACTGGACATTCTCGCGCCTTTTCCTGATGATTGTCCGACGAGAGCATGGATCACTGCTATTTAACTACAGAAATGGACGAGACTACACCAGTCAAAGGCAAAAGAAGTGTATACCTAAAGTTAGATAACCATAGCATAGAACACAATATTTACATGGCATAAATAGAGGAAGAATGCATTTTGGGTCTTGATGTGTTATGTAAGCTGGGGTGCTGTATTGATACTTGACTGGGGGTGTTACGGGCAGGCAACACCGAGTTGGTAGTGTCAAAACAAGTTTTATATTCGCCAGTAGTGTGTAATAAATAGACTGTGCTCCCTGCTTCTAGTGAAATTGTTATTCTAGGCAGATGCCAGGGAAAATTTGTCAGGTGGCTAGGCAGTATTGAACCAGTCCAGAAAGGTGGCAATCTGCTAGATGGTGTCATTGTAGCAAGAACTTTGATCTCTTCAAACTCGGACAGTTTTCCAGTAAGGATGATTAATTTATCTGACCATGCTATCCATCTCAAGGATGGGGTTACTATATACATTTGCAAGCAGGTCTCACAGGTCCTTCCTTATGTTCCTGAAGTTTTAATGCCAACAATTACTGAATGTCCCCTACCAGACGATCTACAGAACTGTTAACAAGAACAAGATAAAACATCAACTGGAGATAACAGAAGGCTGTCTCAAAATTATTACAGAGAAATTGGGGTGCTTTCTCTTGCGAGACAAATGACCTTGGCAGAACTAATGTTGCATGCCATCACATAGACTTAGGGGATGCCAGGCCTATTAAGCAGCCACCAAGTTGACTATAGCTAGCTTCAAATAAGGTGGTTGACCATATTCTAAACAAGATGAAAAATTTGGATGTGACAGAGCCATCAGTGAGACCACGGTCTTCTCCCACTGTGTTTGTGTTAATTACTGCCAACTTAATGTGACCAAGAAAGATTCTTATCCACTCCCAGGGATAGATGACACACTGAATATTCTAGCAGGTCCACTGTGGTTTTCTACTTTGGATATGAAGAGCAGGTACTGGCAATGCGAGGTGGCCCCAGAATAAAAAGAAAAGACTGTTTTTTTGTGTCCAAGGGAAAAAAAACTTGGCAATTCAAGTTTATGCTCTTTGGGCTATGCAATGCTCCTGCTACATTTGAGCGACTGATGGAAAAAGTTCTGCCCGTAGACGTTTTCCAGGTGTACCTAAATGACATTATGGTCACGGGACGGACATTTGAAGAGCACCTTGCATGGCTAGACTCTGTGTTGCAGAAAGTAGTGGCATCCAAACTGAAATTGGTACCTACGAAATGCCACCTTTTTCAAAAGAAAATTAACTTCTTGGGCCATGTTGTGTCAGCTCATGGGATCGAAACAGACCCTGAGAAGACCAGAGCAATAAGATATTGGCCTCCGTTAAACTGATAAAATTGAAATGCAAAATTTCCTGGGCTTATCTGCTTACTACCGTCAATTTGTACCCGGTTATGCCATAATCGCCAAGCCTCTGCATGAATTTACTGCGGCAAAAAGAAAATTTCATTGGACCCCAAAGTGCAAAGTTTATTTTAGTAGACTGAAGGAAATTCTGATATCTCTCACAGTGCTGGGCTTCCTGAGTAGAGAGGGTGAATTCATTCTGGATACTGATGCCAGTGATGTAGGCAATGAGGCTGTGTTATCTCAATTCCCGGATGGAAATGAGATGCCACTGGAATACTTCAGTAAGGTACTACACAAGTCTGAGAGAAATGACTGTGTGACATGCAAGTAGGTTCTCGCCGTGGTGAGGGCAATTGCAAATTTCACCCATACCTATATGGCCGACACTTCATCCTAAGAACTGACCATGCTTCATTACGCTGGCTACTAAATTTCAATAACACTGAAGGTCGAATAGCTTGGTGGATACAGCACATGCAAGAATACGACTTTGAAATACATCACAGGTGTGGATGCCTTCACAGCAATGCAGATGCACTTTCCAGAAGACCCTGCAAACCATTCTGTTGTCATTGAGAACACCAGGAGGAAAAAGGTGGTGTATCATGGAAGACAAGAAGGACAATAATTCAAGGGTCTGTATCTTACGATGGGTCACCTACATGGGACAATAAGGATATTAGAAATGATCAGCTAACTGACCCCACCTTGCATCCAATATTAGAGTGGAAAGAAGCCAGATGTCAACCAAGATGGGAGGAGATATCCAGTCTAAGCCAAACATTATATAACTCGAGAATACGTAAAGATGTTTTACAAGAAGGTCAGCCCGTCTGGTTGTACAACCCTCTAAGGCGGAAGGGATATTGCCAGAATCCACACAAATGTTGAGAAGGCCCATACAGGATCCTGAAACAGATTAATGATGTGGCCTACTGGATTTGTCGACAGGGCTCTCGGATGAAGAATAATGCTGTCCACATTGACCGACTAACGATGTACGAAGGTCAGATGTTGGAGAGTCTTTTCGGGACGAACAGACTTAAGAAGGGGGCAGTGTTATGGTCCATACGGTATAAGAAGGCCACTTTCTGACAGTCAGTGAGTGGCAACTTAATGTTTACGAAACAAACAAAGTGCCATTTACAAAATCCTGTATCAGCTGATGCACGAACGAACAAAAGTTAAAATTACGTTGGCTATTCTGAGTGCACTGCCAATGCACATCACAAAAGCAGAACATACGCGGGTAAGAAAGAGTTCTTACATTTATTAATGCATTTTATTTTACAAGGACACAAAACAATGGTTGTTAGTGTTAAAAACTAAACTTCGTGATAATGTAGTTATGTATAGGTGTTCAAAATGAAATGTACAATAGAACGATACGACGCGGAAAAGTTTTCTGAAGTTGTGCTAACTTCAGAAAGTTTTTTCACGTCGTATTATCCCTCTCTAACCTCGCTTTCAACACGTCCTTGATATTAATTCGAAAAGCATATAGAAATATTGCATAATATTGCAGAATTATTTTTCTATTAATTTGACGAAACGACACGAATTTGAAATATATTTCCAGCCTGTAATCTAAGAACAATCAACTTAAAATAATACGCTATCTGTTATCCAAAAACAGCGGCTCAAACTTCGCCGTGACGCGCTGTGCGCGCGATCTCTCGGATATTATGCGAGGTATTACCAGCCAGAAATGAACCTCTTTTTTGCGCGATATATAACGAATTTACAAACAAATGCCAATAGTTATATTTTTCCACGAGCTCTGCATAATTTTTAAAGTAACATATATTTCATGTAAAATGATTTGGAGTAAAAGTCATTTATATTCGGCCGGTAATCGTTCGTCTACGTAAATGATACGCCATATTGTTCTCATGAAACCAATCTCCTTGTTTGTAGAAAGTGAGACGCGTGAATAGTTTTTAAGCAATTCTAATGTTATTCCACGTCACATATTTCCAACTCGAATATATTAGCTATAACGCCCAAAGTGTGATAATAGATACAACAGACCGTCTCGCAAATGTTAACCCAAATTCACTATCTCGGACAAATTAAAAAAGAGTTAGCAAATATTTAATTATTTGCAACATTTTATATTTTTACTTGTATAACCTACTTATTTTTTTAGACAGATGTCAGTCTTAAAGTATCTTAAAATTTGTTTAGCATAACAGTACAATGGCAAGTGGATTAGCTAACAGCGTGTTGATAAAAAATACAGCCCCGACTTGACGGACCAGCTGATGGCGGAAGGATACATAGTCACATGTAGTCAGACGTAAACAGTGGCGCTACTTTCGCAGACCTGTCAGAAAACGGCCTTCTTATACAGTATGGACTATACATGCGGACTCGACTCTGTGGGAGATGTCTGAAAAGTAATTCTTTACGTTTACAACATTACTAACAAAAGACAATGTTTTATTTTTACAACTAACCGAATTTTCTATCACATATTTTACTTAAAAGAAACCTGTCCTTTAATTTTATTTTTAATTTTGACATATTTGAAATATTTAATAGTGACTGCCATATTTTAGAGACCAAATATATATATATAAATGAATTTAAACTTTGCCTGATAGATGGTCGTGGAAACCAGGAACAAAAAGCTGTGCTTTAAAAGGAAAGGATAAAACTTACCAAACAACATAATTACTATGAAACATTGTGTGCCAGCAAATTAAAATGGCACAAGACAAATACAAATACACACTCGTCTTACGTAAGATTCAATCTAAGAAACACTTGTACTGTCAGCCAGTGTGCATCCAACTACTTTGTAGAGGTAGGATTGGGAACATCAACTTCAGTTGTAATTATTCTAATGTTTTGGTAGGTTGGGTAAAGTAAATGCGTAAATTTCTCTCATTTTGAAAACAAGTGTCTGAGACACTTAAATTACATAAGTTTACACAGCCTACCATAGTGTTACTTGTGTGCAAAATGGGGGTAAGAGGTAGCTTGGTTGAAGAAATATGGCATAAAAAGCTCTATTTTCACACACACATCATCCAAAAGGCTTTAAAAAGACCTATATGCACATATGTGATATAAATAATATATGTTATCAGCAAAAATAGTTTGACTGAAACTGGTAAAATGGTTTAATAGGGTTCATTGAAATCTGAATATTCATAAGTTCAATATCATTGATGTCCTACGGCTTTGGTAGATATTATAGGGCTATTACATCTCTAAAATTTTAATGGGTACACCATTTTCAAAATAACTGCCTGACATGTCCTACTGTAGTACGGCACCTTTGGTAAGAATTGCTTGATCAATGCCCGAGATATGATTAAAAATGTTTAATGCACTGCTATCTTACAAATTGGCAAACAAAAAAGGCTATATTGTAAACATATTTGCTGCTTGTAATAGATTGTGCCAGTATACAAAGTTAAGTTTAACTAGGGCACATGGATTTGTAGATATATCATATAAAGCTAAAATGTTTACATGGACACCATTTTGAAAATAAGTGTCAAAACCTTACTTTATATGGCCTGCCATAATACTATTTGTTTGCCCAATTTTATGTGTATTGGTTGATTGTTTCCCGAGGTATTATAGTGGAACTTTTTAGTTCAAAGCTGAAACAACCAAAAAATAATTTTTTATTAACAAAAAATTCAAATTTAAAAAAGTACAGGGACGAAAATGAAACCAGAAAATTGAATGCAACAAAAATACAGAACATTTAATGTATTAATTACAAAATACATACATATTTACATGGTTAAAAGTGATTATACAGTACCACATTTATAAGGAAGGCTGTACATACAACACATATTTATATTTTTGTAAAAAAGTTTGAAATGTTTGGCTGTTTTTTCTATTTGAGTCTTTGAGCCACTACAGAATCTTCAAGGGTATTAAGTGATTTGAAAACTGTATCTCTTACATTTTGCTGTTCTTTACAGTACATCCTTAGCTCATAGATGTAGTCCATTGTTTCTACAGAAGTCGGCAGAGGCTGCACTGGAGTTCGGAAGGTTCATTTTCTTCATCTGAAGATCCGCTACACTGCAAACAGTTGTTCACAACTTCAGCCACAATTTCAGCATCCATCTACTCCCCGCACACAACTACATTGTCATCCATTGTAACAAACTCTTCATAAGGAACTGATAAGGTCAAGTCTCCAAAACCCTCCACAGCTGGCATGATCTCCTTGTCGTTATCTTCTTGAGTTTTATCTTGGATGTCATTTTCGTTTCTTGGCTGGGAAAATCCTGCTTTCTTGAAACAATTTGCAGTTGTTTCGCTTTTAACTTTTTCCCATGCACAGTTACACATCCGAGATGCTGGAGGTAAATTTTTACCTTTTTGTCTTCATTAGTGGTTAGGATTTTTTCAACAAGAAGCCATCTGTAAAAGTGCTTAAAGTTATTAATTACCCCTTGATCTATTGGCTGAACAACAGAAGTCATGTTTGGTGGAAAAACAAACACTTTAACATTCTCAAGTACAGGTATAGTTTTGTGGGCCATGTAGTTGTCAATAAACAATACAACTTCCTAATTTTGTTTCCCCAATTTTTTATCTAATTTTACAAGCCATTCTTCTACCGGTTTGGATTTGACATTACTAAAACATCTAGGATTGGTGAATTTTCCTATCATCAATAACTGCAATTTTCAGGAATAATCCATATTTGCTCCTACTAGAAGTCTTACTCAATCCTTACTAAGCTTACCACCACTGCAGCTCTCACCCTTAAGTCATAGTTTTGTCTGGAGTACACCTGAAAAACAATCCCATTTCATCTACATGAAAAATGTTTTTTGGGTCCTGTTACTTATCATTTCTAACAAATCAGTATGCCAGTCATTAGCCGCTTGCACATCAACATCACCACTTTCACCGTACACAGACATGAAAACTATTTTATTTCTACTTTTGAACCCATCCAACCAACCTGTGCTGGCCTTAAAGTATTTTTTTCCCAAGTCACTCGCAAACTGTTCCGCCTTAGCTCAGACAGCAATTTTTTCATCCACTTCCGAATTTTCTAGTACTCTTGTTATTTTCCTATCTTTCCCAATTCAATTCACAGTGTTAAAAATTTTAGCTTTGTTCTTCAGGTAAGCAGATAAATAAACAAAGTGTTTGGTAAAATTCCAAAGTCCCTGACAATTTCAGATTTTTTATTCAGTCCTTTTTCCACTTCATTAATGACACTAATTTTCTCAGATATTGTTAAGGACTTGTATGTTTCATGCGTTGGTTTAGACAGCGACATGACTACAAAACGTATACAGAAAGCTAGTACACAAAATCACAAAACTGAACTCATAGTCGCTTGAGAAAGCACATTACAACTGGTCCGAGGATGTTAGCAGGCTGACACGGCGGAAACAAGGTCAAGTGGCCAGAAGAGTAAAAGAACAATAACGGGATTAGGATGGCCGGTACCTGGACATCGGCCACTTGTGGTCGCTGACCACCTGGCTAATGACAGAGTGGTGTAAACAAAGGGAAGATGTGTTTTGAGACATTTTATGTTGGAGGGTTCTTTCTTACGTCTCACAGCTATAATCTGCCTCCTTTCCTCCTATATTGATAAGAGAAAATGTTACTTCAATAGAAATGTAGCATGTTTTACTTGACATTATGGGCATTTTACTTTGAAGTATCCAAATAAAATTACAATTATACATGATTTTTTTACATTGATTTCATAGAAAATTTGCGGGACCAGCAAAAATTTTTGCATTATCCATGATTTAGAAATACAGAATTTTGAATTAGGCAGGTTCCACGGTACACAAAAACTTTATTAATTGATATGGTGCTATCTTACAAAATGGCCAGACAACAGAGGCTCTGTGTACACATATTTGGTGGATATGAGAGATACTGCCAGGATACAAAATTAATTTAAATTTGGGTACATGGTTTTGTAGAGACAGCACACTAATCAATAATGCTAATTTGGACACCATTTTCAAAATAAGTGCCTGACCCAAGTTAATAATGTAATTTTGCATTACCTACTGTAGAACTTCTGGCATTGAAAATTACATGATTAGTTAATTACTGAGATATGAGAAAAACGTATTTATTAATTTGGCACTATCTTAAAAAATGGCATTCAAAAGAGACTCTGCGAAGACACATTTTATGTTGCAATAGATTCTGTCCACATACTAAGAAGACATTAAATTAAGTATGTGGTTCAAAAAAATGGAAAGAAATTGAGAGGTTCGGACAGTTCGTAACATTAATATCTTGAAAACCAATGAGGGATAGCGAAGGTGGGTATGGAACAGCACCAGAATTCAAAGGCAGGGAAAATTGAAGATCCTAGCGAAAACACGCCAAACAGTGGCATTGTCTGGCGCGGTTAACACCTCCAAAACTTTTATACACTAACATTTGTGAAAAATGCAACACCAAGAGGGATACATGTAATTGAAATGAACTTTGTTCCATAGATTAGGTACATGACAATTCACAATTGATTAGGATTAGAGAACTCTACATGATCTCTGTCCTTGAGAATTCAGTATGGTGTGAAGCCCCCACATGCTGCAATCAGAGACCCTAAACATCATGGCATGGAATCAAAGAGGACCTGGATATGTTCCTGAGGATCCTCCCTCCACACGGTTTGTATGCGAGTCCAAAAAGCATCAACAGTGGTTGCTGGAGGACTGTGACGAACAAGTCGTCGACCAACCATATCCCAGACATGTTCAATGGGTGACATATCAAGCGAACATGCAGGTCAGGGAAACAGTGGTACCCATCATTCATTGAAAAAAGCTTGCACATTCCTCGCCACATGTGGCCAGGCATTGTCCTGCTGAAATATAGCATGTGGAGTTGCCTGAAGGAGGGGCAGTACCTCAGGCTCTAAAACCTCCGTGATGTAGCAGTTGCTGTTCAGATTGCCCTCAATATGTAGGAGTCGCGGTCGCATGTTGTATCCAATGGCGCCCCAAACAATCACACTTGACATTTGTCCGCTATGCCGCTCTACATTTTGTAACTCAGCATGCCAGCGACGGCATTCATGTACCCATTGCAGTCTGTGGTGTTTGTGGTTTCTCTGGACAATAGAAACCAACGCAATGGCATGTGTGCCACCAGTCCAGCCCTTAGCAGACGGCGTTGAACCATTGACGCAGACAGGTCCACACCCATTGCAGTGCTCCAGTGTCGTCCAACACTCTGGATGAGGCTGTACAGTCCGTTACGGCCATGTGGACAAGATGGCGGTCATCCTGTGCCGTGGTCACATTGCATGGTCCAGTACCTGCTCGTTGCTGCATATGACCTTTTTCTATTCACTGATTCCTCACACGCGTTACTCTCATAGCAGTATGCCCTGTATGAGCCAAAATGTCATGGTATGACAAACCATTTCCCGGAGACCGATAATTCTGCCCCGTTCGAACTCACTCACATGCTGATATAGTGCCCTTTTACGTAGACAAAGCATACTGGCACTTGCTTTCATTTCGTTTAACAGCTCCTCACTGACTGAACTTGGCGTAACACTGCCCTCTTCGGTCACACATGAGAGAGTGCTGCTGGGCCTACGTGTATGCCATCTCTCTACAATCATAATCACTTACTGCTGGTGCACTGTTCTACACATCCTCTAAGTTTGGATACATTTGGGCCATTCTCTTTGGGTGTTACAATTTTCACAAACAATAGTGTAAATACAGAATACAAATCTAAAATATTTATATGGACATAATATTGAAAGTAATTGTCCGACCTACTTAAGACATATCAGTTTACATGGCCTACCGTAGTATCACTTGTTTGTGGAATTTGATAGGAATCAGTCAATTATTTCCTAAGATATTACATAAAAACTTAATTTTTAATGTGGCACTATCTTACAAAATGGAAATCAAACAAGGGTCTGTGGCAATATTTAATGGTTGTAATAGATATTATCAACATACACAATACACAGTTAAGTTTAAAATGGTTGTATGGTTTTGTAGATAGAGCATACTAAGGTAACAGTTTATATAGCTGCCATTTCGAAAGTCTTTGAACTAGTACTTAAAACATAACTTTACATAGAGTACTGTAGTGTCACTTGTTTGCCAAATTTGGTAGGAATTGGTTAATTTTTTCCCTATATTATTTAAAATCTTTATTTTTCTCATGGCACTATCTTGCAAAATGGAATACAAAATAGGTTATGAATAGACACATGTGAAGCTTATAATGAATACTTTCAGCACAACAAGTTTGGTCAAATTTTTTCAAATTATATGAAGATTACGCAAATTAACCTTAAATATTTATGACAGACATTTTGAAAATTAGTGTCTTATCCTCTTAAATCTCAATTGNGATTACGCAAATTAACCTTAAATATTTATGACAGACATTTTGAAAATTAGTGTCTTATCCTCTTAAATCTCAATTGCTTACTTGGCATGTCATAATATTATTTAATGCCAAATTTGGCATGGGTAATTTAAGAGATTGATCTAAAAGCTAGATTTATTCATGTAGTCACATCTTCCAACAATATACCTCTCTAAATTAAATGCTCATATGACAAATTGTCAACTTACAAAATTGGTTTATATTGGTTAAATGGTTCCCAAGACATTACATATTATCTTAAATTTTATATTAGCTGCAATTTTGAAAACAAGTAACTGACAAGGTCAAAAATCACATAAGTTAGATGTCCTTACAAAGTACTATACATGTGCCAAGTTTGGTAATATTCAGTTANAGGTCAAAAATCACATAAGTTAGATGTCCTTACAAAGTACTATACATGTGCCAAGTTTGGTAATATTCAGTTAACTGGTTAAAGTCTTTATAAAAGGAGAAGGGGGTTTACATATACACCCCCATACACCAAGGCACACACACAGGAAAGTGATCTCGTAAACCTGTCTTTCATTCGGAAAGTAGACTACAAAGCTGTCGTTTTCAAAATGAACAACCAGTATGGTCATAAATGGTGAAAGTAGGGTGTCCTANGAAAGTAGACTACAAAGCTGTCGTTTTCAAAATGAACAACCAGTATGGTCATAAATGGTGAAAGTAGGGTGTCCTAACAATTACAAAAATTATCCAGAGATTAGCGATAATCAGTGTGGTTTCAGATGTTTTCAAGGTAACACACACAANAGGTCAAAAATCACATAAGTTAGATGTCCTTACAAAGTACTATACATGTGCCAAGTTTGGTAATATTCAGTTAACAGGTTAAAGTCTTTATAGAAGGAGAAGGGGGTTTACATATACACCCCCATACACCAAGGCACACACACAGGAAAGTGATCTCGTAAACCTATCTTTCATTCGGAAAATAGACTAAAAAGCTGTCGTTTTCAAAATGAACAACCAGTATGGTCATAAATGGTGAAAGTAGGGTGTCCTAATAATTACAAAAACTATCTAGAGATTAGCGATAATCAGTGTGGTTTCAGATGTTTTCAAGGTAACACACACACACAAACTCACACACAGACAAGANAGAGATTAGCGATAATCAGTGTGGTTTCAGATGTTTTCAAGGTAACACACACACACAAACTCACACACAGACAAGAAGATATAACATCATAAGTAGAGCCATCTATCAAAACATATGGGGACATGATGGTGTAGTGGTCAGATTAATCTTTTCCTACTTAGGTGAACCAGGTTCGATTCCCAGTAGGGTCAATACGGGATTTGCGCATGTGGGAATTGTGCTGGACAATACTGCTAGTTGGCAAAGGGGATCACCGGTTTCTCCTGCCCTTCCATTCCGATGCTTCTCCATACTCATCTTCTTTCCCCCTAATCGGCTCTCAAGACCTCAATATTAAAAGCTGCCCAAATCTCTGCNTGCTTCTCCATACTCATCTTCTTTCCCCCTAATCGGCTCTCAAGACCTCAATATTAAAAGCTGCCCAAATCTCTGCACTCAAAACAGATGTTAAAATGGCATAAGGAATCAAGTGATCGCTGTTGATCATGTAAAATTTGTATTATATTGAATAAGAACCATTGATAACTTAATGATCGCTCATAAAAAAATTAAAAGAAAAGGATGTTAATTAAAACATTGAAGTATGTGGGTTACTTTAATGTTATTCTAAATTACTCTGTTCATGAACACAAGTTGGCAAGATATGACTCCACAAGGCTCTCTCGCACAAATATGCAAAATGTCTATTGTTTGTCTCTAATGTATAACTATATTTGAGTACAAGATCAATGGATAAATTGTAAATTTCGTAATTAACATGATCCGCAAATTATTTAAATGAATGTGTTTATATATCTGAAACATTGTTTCTAACAGTGCGTGCAGTACACTTTACATCGCCCCTTGCATTCCAGTGCTCCTCCANTATATATCTGAAACATTGTTTCTAACAGTGCGTGCAGTACACTTTACATCGCCCCTTGCATTCCAGTGCTCCTCCATACTCACCTTGCTTCACCCTTATCAGGGTCTCAATACCTCGCTATTATAAGATATCCAAACCTCTGCACTCCATTTTNACTCACCTTGCTTCACCCTTATCAGGGTCTCAATACCTCGCTATTATAAGATATCCAAACCTCTGCACTCCATTTTATAAGATATTACAAAATCTAGCAAAGAAATATATACAAATGAATTATCAAAAGGAAATATTTTATTAAATAACACAAAGTTATCAAGATAAACAATGTACTTACTTTACATGGATGCAAATAAATTTGATGCAAATCTTAAAAGGTTAGATGGTAGGTGGGTCTTGACGTCTCGTCGATAACTTTATCAGTAGAGATGCAACCAGAAACAAATGTAATACTCGTGAGACAATTCCAAATACACATATACCTTACCTGGGACTCGAACACAGAACGCCTAGTATCATATGCTGGCATGCTACCAACTACATTACGGAGCTAACATTCGGAGCATCAGCTTCAATAGTAATAAGCCTAAAGTTTTGGTAGACTTTGTTTACAAACTTAAAATATTTACAGAGTCGTCCTTTTTAAAACCAGTGTGCGAGTCACTAAAATGATGTAAGTTTGTATGGCCTACCATTACACTACTTGTGTGCAGAATTTTGTGGAAATAATTTGACTGGTTCCCAAAATATGGCATAAAACATTTTTTATTTGGCACTATTTTACAAAAAGGTTTAAAAACAAGCTCTGTATAATGATATATGACNATGGCATAAAACATTTTTTATTTGGCACTATTTTACAAAAAGGTTTAAAAACAAGCTCTGTATAATGATATCTGACATGTCTAATAGAAAATGTCAGCATAAAAAGGTTGTTTGAAATTTGTATAACTATTTAATAGATATAATAAAGTTATTTTGAAAAATTTAAAAGGCAGCACTTTAAAGTGTTAGAACCACTTAAATTATATAAGTTTACATGGCCCATTGTAGTACTACTTTAATGAAAAATGTGATGGGAAATAGATGATTGGTTCCCGAGATATGGCATAGATGATGTATTTCATCACCTAGCACAGTCTTACAAAAAAAGTGGCAAAGAAATACCTCTATAATCATATTTAATGCTTCTAATGGCTCTCAGCTTACAAAGTTGAATTGGAATTGGTTAGATTATTAAAAAAATATGACAAGCTTATCTAAATAATTTGTATGGCAGACATTCTGTAAATAACATGGCCTACTGTAATAATACTTGCATGCAAAATTCTGTAGGAATCTGTTAATTGGTCCCGTACATTGACATAAAAATTCCATTTGCTCTTGTGCTACCTTTATTACTGCAGAAGAAAATGGTCATGTATTGTTACATCCCATGCTTGTCATTGATACTGCTACATATTAAAGTTGGTTGAAATTATTTAGGACATATGATATAACAACCTAAATTATTTACATGCCTATTATTTTGAAAATATATGACTATCCCTTAAGTCATATAAATTTATATGGACTACAAAAGCATTACTTGTCACCTGAATTTGGTGGATATTGGTAAACTGTTTCCTGAGGTAGAAAAAAAGCTTAAAATTTATAATGGTACTATTTTTAAAAATGGTTGCCATGAGTTTATATATTAGCTTATTTGATGCTTGCATAGATATGCCAGCATACAAAGCTAATTTGAAATTGGTTACATTGTTTCGTAGATATATCATATTATGTTAAAATGTTTACTTNATGGCATAAAACATTTTTTATTTGGCACTATTTTACAAAAAGGTTTAAAAACAAGCTCTGTATAATGATATATGATATGTCTAATAGAAAATGTCAGCATAAAAAGGTTGTTTGAAATTTGTAAAACTATTTAATAGATATAATAAAGTTATTTTGAAAAATTTAAAAGGCAGCACTTTAAAGTGTTAGAACCACTTAAATTATATAAGTTTACATGGCCCATTGTAGTACTACTTTAATGAAAAATGTGATGGGAAATAGATGATTGGTTCCCGAGATATGGCATAGATGATGTATTTCATCACCTAGCACAGTCTTACAAAAAAAGTGGCAAAGAATATAATCATATTTAATGCTTCTAATGGCTCTCAGCTTACAAAGTTGAATTGGAATTGGTTAGATTATTAAAAAAATATGACAAGCTTATCTAAATAATTTGTATGGCAGACATTCTGTAAATAACATGGCCTACTGTAATAATACTTGCATGCAAAATTCTGTAGGAATCTGTTAATTGGTCCCGTACATTGACATAAAAATTCCATTTGCTCTTGTGCTACCTTTATTACTGCAGAAGAAAATGGTCATGTATTGTTACATCCCATGCTTGTCATTGATACTGCTACATATTAAAGTTGGTTGAAATTATTTAGGACATATGATATAACAACCTAAATTATTTACATGCCTATTATTTTGAAAATATATGACTATCCCTTAAGTCATATAAATTTATATGGACTACAAAAGCATTACTTGTCACCTGAATTTGGTGGATATTGGTAAACTGTTTCCTGAGGTAGAAAAAAAGCTTAAAATTTTTAATGGTACTATTTTTAAAAATGGTTGACATGAGTTTATATATTAGCTTATTTGATGCTTGCATAGATACTGCCAGCATACAAAGCTAATTTGAAATTGGTTACATTGTTTCGTAGATATATCATATTATGTTAAAATGTTTACTTNTGCCAGCATACAAAGCTAATTTGAAATTGGTTACATTGTTTCGTAGATATATCATATTATGTTAAAATGTTTACTTGGAAACCATTTTGAACATAAGTGTATCGCCATCATTAAACATAGTTTGTCCATTTACGTGGCCTATCAGAGTGCCTACTACTTACTTGTAAACTTAGGTTGGCTTCTGTTTATTATTTCCTGAGACATACCCAACAAGCACACCAAGTCCTCAGGATGGCCTACGGACATCCGTTGGGGTGTCCGAGGCTATAACATCCCTAGGATATCCTGTGGATATTGATTTAGGATGATCCCATAATCTCCTTAAAAGGATGTCCTTAGGTCATCCCATTACACTCCATGAAAAGGACTTAGCCGTTTACTCATCCCAGGGAACTCCTTGTCGGACGAACATGGGATATCCTAAGTTTGTCCTAAGGAGCTACCTCGGACAGGCATCCCATTACACTCCTTGAAAAGTACATGGTNCATGGGATATCCTAAGTTTGTCCTAAGGAGCTACCTCGGACAGGCATCCCATTACACTCCTTGAAAAGTACATGGTTGCTTGCTCATCCCAGGAAGCTCCTCTGTGGACGAACTTGGGATATCCGAAGATCTTCCTTCTAAGGAGCTCCCTCGGACATCCCATTACACTCCATGAAAAGGATATAGCTGTTTACTTATCCCAGGGTGCTCCTCTTCAGACGAACATGGGATATCCTAAGTTCGTCCTGCTAAGGAGCTCCCTCAGACATCCCATTACACTCCTTGAAAAGTACATGGCTGCTTGCTCATCCCAGGGAGCTCCTCTGTTGACAAACTTGGGATNCATCCCATTACACTCCTTGAAAAGTACATGGCTGCTTGCTCATCCCAGGGAGCTCCTCTGTTGACAAACTTGGGATATTTGATTTACGCTCTTTGAAAAGTACATACCTGAATATTCGTCCCATTGTGCTCTTTTTTTCAGGCGAAATTAGGTTATGGGAAATTTAATTATATCCTAAGTATATCCTAATATATTACGGTTTTCATATTATTGTTTAAATAATTTATATTTGCATTGCTTTATATAGCAGAATTTCTCCGTATATTGTTGGCAACATTGCATAAAGATATTATCACTTCTTCGTTTCCAGCTTCAATTATTCTGTGGTTCATTGTTATTGGAAGAGTGTGTTTGCTAATCTAATTTATATGAGCTTAATTGTAATTGTTTTTGTGGTTTACAAGTGAGTGGTTGGTTATTTTCTTACTTTGTAAAGTTATTATTGCTTAAATTCTCATGTAATAAAATATAATTAAGTTTGAATTTAAGTTAATGTAGTTTCATGTATTATTAGCATATTTTTTTTACATTGGAAATACACANATATAATTAAGTTTGAATTTAAGTTAATGTAGTTTCATGTATTATTAGCATATTTTTTTTACATTGGAAATACACAATATATTTTCTATACAGCTGCCTGGGGCTACATTCACAAAGGCACATACACAGCACAAGCGCATGAAAGGTAAACCATNTTTGAATTTAAGTTAATGTAGTTTCATGTATTATTAGCATATTTTTTTTACATTGGAAATACACACAGTAGGTACACAAAATATTTTCTATACAGCTGCCTGGGGCTACATTCACAAAGGCACATACACAGCACAAGCGCATGAAAGGTAAACCATTACAAAACAATATTATTTGCTATTTGCATAGCCAACAGAGCCAACCTACCATCTATACCAGGCACCAAACTTCTTGGCCGCTCAACGAGAGTTGATCAGCGCCGCTCCTTCCACTAGCTGGGACCAGAAGCCTATCATGACTGTGCGCTATTTCTTAGTTGGTAGTGTTACAGTGGTCATAACGAGTCAAGTAAAATGTTTCTCAGATGCACTAAAAAAGTTGTGAAATATTTCATTAAAATTCTGTAATTTTTTTNAACGAGTCAAGTAAAATGTTTCTCAGATGCACTAAAAAAGTTGTGAAATATTTCATTAAAATTCTGTAATTTTTTTACAAGAGTCTCATTTTGCTGAACAAGTAGGTGAAAATCCATAGTCTGTATCTTTATCCATTCATGTTTTANTTTTTTACAAGAGTCTCATTTTGCTGAACAAGTAGGTGAAAATCCATAGTCTGTATCTTTATCCATTCATGTTTTACATGGTTGTGGAATATGCATGAACTCACAACTATTTTTCGAATAAAGAATATAATTTATTCTTTCATATTTCATAGGTATATCTAAATGTTCCCGCTTTGCGTTATAAGCAGATGATAAGTCTTGACTCGCGCTTAGTCAACACAGATAATGTGTAGCACAACAGCCAAATCTGGTGTTTGCTCTAGCCCGTAGCCCAAGTGACCAGTACAGCGACGGGCTTTGAACGATCCTAGCTGTTTTTCATTTGTTTGCTAGTAAAGTTTTTGTTAAAATTATGGTGTTAAGTAAACTTTGTGCTAGCATAAATTGTTGTAAAGGGGAAGTGCTAAACAAACAAAGTTGGCCTCTATAATCTACAGAGTGGATTATTTTTTTTACTATCAAAAAATTAATTCCACAAAAGTATGCATTTCAAACAAATTAAAAGTTTGACAGCAAGAGCTGCTGGTGAACGCACAATGCGACTGACATGCATCTACGTCAAAAACAATGTTCATGTCATTTATGATTTCAAGAAACTAGTTACAGATTATAATGATTTTAATGATTTTAACAAATACTGTCTTCAGAGAGTGGCGTTAGAATTTTACGGTAAGGGGGAAAATTCAGACAAAAAAATTTACAACAGCTATGCATGAGAAAATAGGTTATACGTATTCAGCAAGTTCCACAATCAGATTTTTTAAAATTGTCAGTTTTTGTTATAAGAAATTGAGTGATGGGCGGAAGTTTGTAATGGAAAAGAATAACATTAGAACTGCATGGACGTGGAAAAAGAGTTTGTGCTGCCATTACAAACTACAACACAAAGATTAATTATTTTTTCTATGCTACACACAACTGTTAGTACATGAAAATTTTTGCATATACATTTGATAGACATTAATTTGCAAATTTAAGTGTCAGAATGGTTTTACCACAAACTTAAACTTTAGCAGTTCGTCTGCCCAGGCAATTTCTTAATAAATATAAATTTCCAAATATATCTTGTATATGTTTGATAGATTTCTGTTTCTACTATATTCTAATGTTTCTCGTTATGTATAGAAGTGTAATTTACATTACTACAGTTGAGATTTCATGGCACATGTATTATTACGGGATGGGCGTTTGATAAATATTGCAACAGGACTTGGCACTGCTCGCCGATAGGCTGACACTGAGCGGCCAAGAAATTCGGTGCCTGGTAAAACACGTCTGCTACATGCATTGGGAAATTCTGCTACACTGTAAACGTGAAGAAAATACATACTACCTGTTACTTATTTNTCTGCTACATGCATTGGGAAATTCTGCTACACTGTAAACGTGAAGAAAATACATACTACCTGTTACTTATTTTTATGTTTTGTAAATTTGTATGTAACATCAAATCTTTCCTTTTTCCTCACATTTTACTTTGCAGTGGTAATTGATCTGAAGTACTGACACCAAGAGAGTACAAACTGCATGCAGTTAGTAGGAAGTTCAATGAAAATTTGTCTTTAGGAATGAGTTCTGTAAGATATCAGTAGATTTCCATGAACACAAACTTGATATCATATTTGCTGCCAGTTTCACCACGACATAAACAATTTTTTAACCAATCCCTAGCTAAGAGATGCTTTAATTTATGTTTAAGACATTCACATAAGAAATGCAGTAAAAATCTCTGTAAAAAGTACATGAATAAAGCCTTAGTTTTTGTACTTTACATTGAACTCACTTCACATTGAACATTTATTGAATGACATGACATTCAGGAGAGATAAAAAAAAATNTTGTACTTTACATTGAACTCACTTCACATTGAACATTTATTGAATGACATGACATTCAGGAGAGATAAAAAAAAATCAAAGTGAAAAGAATTTTAAACTGAAGTACTTTATAATGAGATTTTTACTTTTCACCAGTACATTANAAAAAAAAATCAAAGTGAAAAGAATTTTAAACTGAAGTACTTTATAATGAGATTTTTACTTTTCACCAGTACATTATTCAGTTATTTAAGTGCTACATCTGAAAGCATGTAGTAATTCTTTCAGGTTGGCAGTAGGAAACTGGTCACTTGACCAAATGAGCCAATTGAACATGATAACTAAAGAATTGTTACTTTAGATCAAATTAATGAACATTAATTTCAAATAAAATGGGATGTACACGTCTGCCATTACAAAGGCTATGGCATAGTAACTGCTGTTGTTTTAATGTTGCCTTGTCTGTTTTGCAAGAAATGGGTTCCAGCTACAATGTACATCAACTTATTATTGCAGCAAATTTGTGTTAACATGCTGTTAGCATTTTGTGCTAAATTTCATTAATTGGTGTGTAGTTCATTCTCACTAGAATATTAATAACCCTCACATATCTAATGTCATTTTGCCAAGTATTTTACTTTACTGGGATGCTGAGGGTGAAAGATGATTTTGCTGTAAGAATAAAAATGCCTAAAATGTGGCATTGATTTTACTTGCTTAGTTGTATATTACTGATGTAATTGTTCTATTTTTGCATATTGTTAGTTAGTATCTTAGGCTGAAATTTCAAAATTATTAAAATTATTGTTGAATTACATTGAAACAGCAACTTACCTGTGACTGAAATCAGACCCTCCATTTAGGAGAGCAACCTAATTGTTCTTTTTTTTTCTTTGGCAACTAACACTACATTTGTACGGCATTTTCAATCGTAATATAGTACGTTATACATTTCTCTTATTTATATGTAATCAAGTAGGTTATCAAGGAATTTTAAGTGCCTAATTTTAGGCCCCTATTATTATGNATTTCTCTTATTTATATGTAATCAAGTAGGTTATCAAGGAATTTTAAGTGCCTAATTTTAGGCCCCTATTATTATGGGCTATATTAGTATGTGAAGGTAATTTTTGAGTTATTGAAACAGTCAAATGGGCTAAGTAGTACTTCATCTAGAGGTAAATGGACATNTATGTGAAGGTAATTTTTGAGTTATTGAAACAGTCAAATGGGCTAAGTAGTACTTCATCTAGAGGTAAATGGACATTAAATTGGGATGTGTTGGTGAAATGAGCAATTAGTATTTTTATTAAGGTGTAAACTAATTGTGTGCAATTAGTATTTCTATGAAGGTGTAAACAAATTGTGTAATGCATACCACGGGCTTCTACTGCAAATTACAAATGTTGGCATTGTAAAACCTGGGAAAACAATATGATCTAGCTCAAGATCTAAAGACTACTAGGTCATTTCATACTGCAAATGTGCTGTTGTTGGACAGATACGTGTAACATNTCTAGCTCAAGATCTAAAGACTACTAGGTCATTTCATACTGCAAATGTGCTGTTGTTGGACAGATACGTGTAACATAGTTTGAAGACCAAAACATTGAGGCAATTCAAATAGTACATATATTTTAATGACACATTTGCTGTGTCTATATCTCATAATCAGACCACTTTTAGATAGNTCTAGCTCAAGATCTAAAGACTACTAGGTCATTTCATACTGCAAATGTGCTGTTGTTGGACAGATACGTGTAACAGAAGACCAAAACATTGAGGCAATTCAAATAGTACATATATTTTAATGACACATTTGCTGTGTCCANATTGAGGCAATTCAAATAGTACATATATTTTAATGACACATTTGCTGTGTCTATATCTCATAATCAGACCACTTTTAGATAGATTCAGCTGGTGTCAATGATGAATTATCATAACACATATATATTTTAATTTATTTGTTGATGTTACAATGTAAACAAACATCAATGAATCAGCTGGCGAAACTGCAAAGTGAAGCAAATATGAGAGGCAAAGTTATGTTTACGCTCTTCAGATAGCACAGAAGTGAAGTAAATAAAATAAAATAGACTCTAATAATTGATATGTAAAAAAGGGAGTATTAAAGTGTGTTAGTATATTTAGTGGCAGTATATCCAACATCAACCAGTAACTATCCCGCCTAGGACAGAAGTATGTCAGCTATTGTGTTACTAGTAATTAAGGGTGCCTATTCTGGCCTTACACTCTAAATGTATTGCTATCATTCATAGGCTGTGCTATGAATCCTGCTTTATTTTAAATGAAGGCAAGAAGAATCTCTTCACATTACCATATTCCTCGTACACTGGAGAGCCAAAAAAAAACTGGTACACGCGTGCGTATGCAAATAACAGAGGTACGGAACCAATCAGATTAACGCGATGCGGTCGGCAGCGCCTATATAAGACAACAAGTATCTAGCAAAGTTGCTAGATCAGTTACTGCTGCTACAATGGCAGGTTATAAAGATTTAAGTGAGTTTGAACGTGGTGTTATAGTTGGCGCACGTGAGATGGGACATAACATCTTCGAGGTAGCGATAAAATTTGGATTTTTGGCGTACGACCATTTCACGAGTGTATTGTGAATATCGGAAATCCGGTAAAACATCAAATCTTCGACATCACTGCGGCCGGAAAAAGATCGTGAACGAACGGGACAAACAACGACTNCATAGCATCTTCGAGGTAGCGATAAAATTTGGATTTTTGGCGTACGACCATTTCACGAGTGTATTGTGAATATCGAAAATCCGGTAAAACATCAAATCTTCGACATCACTGCGGCTGGAAAAAGATCGTGAACGAACGGGACAAACGACGACTGACGAGAATCATTAAACGTGGCAGACGTGCAACCCTTTCTCAAATTGGCGCAGATTTCAATGCTGGGGCATCAACAAAAGCAAGCATGCAAACTATTCAACGGACCATCATTGATATGGGCTTTCGGAGCTGAAGGCCCACTCATGTACCGTTGTTGACTGCACGGCACAAAATTTTATGCCTCGCCTAGGCCCGCCAACACCACCATTGGACTGTTCATGACTGGAACACATTGCCTGCTCTGACGAGTCTCGTTTCCAATTGTATCAGGCGGATGGACGTGTACGGGTATGGAGACATCCCCATGAATCCATGGACCCTACATGTCAACAGGGGACTGTTCAAGCTGGTGGAGGCTCTGTCATGGTATGGGGCGTGTGCAGTTGGCGTGAAATGGGACCCCTGATACGTCTAGATACGACTCTGACAGGTGACAGATACGTAAGCATCCTGTCCGATCACCTGCACCCATTCATGTCCATTGTGCATTCCGACGGACGTGGACAATTCCAGCAGGACAATGCGACACCCCACACGTCGAGAGTTGCTACCGAGTGGCTCCAGGAACACTCTTCTGACTTTAGACACTTCCATTGGCCACCTAAATCACCAGACATGAACATTATTGAGCATATCTGGGATGCCTTGCAATGTGCTGTTCAGAAGAGATCTCCACCACCTCGCACTCCTATGGATTTGTGGACTGCCCTGCAGGATTCACGGTGTGAATTGCTTCCTGCACATCTTCAGACATTAGTCGAGTCCATGCCATGTCGTCTTGCGGCACTTCTGCATGTTCGCGGGGGCCCTACACAATATTAAGCAGGTGTACCGGTTTTTTTGGCTCTTCAGAGTATATAAAATAGTTAGCAGTGAAGTAAGCATTAAGGTGGGGGCTGTAAATCCTTTATTAAATAAAAATGTGTGATACAATGTTACCCTTAATTAGTACAACGTTACCCCAAATTACAGTATAACATAGACTTGTANAATAAAAATGTGTGATACAATGTTACCCTTAATTAGTACAACGTTACCCCAAATTACAGTATAACATAGACTTGTACACATTCAGCTTAAACAGTATATGTCCAAGCCATTACTGATGCACAAAATAAAACATTAAAAGTCCTACCAAGGTACTATTGTGTGTGGAATATGTACTGGGTACTGGGAGTAGATATTACCCATGATACAATGCTACAAAATAATAACTTAGGACAGCCTCATAAACACTGTAAGTTAAGGTCTGAAAAACATGGCAATATGCTCTGTTCTCTGTATCTTAGCACTTTTGGAACCAAACTATGAAAATTCACCTCAGGTGTTACATTATGGTTGTTTCCTAAATGTCACATATGGCAAGCATTCCATACTCCTGTTAGTATACATCTATCTTATTTTTTGTTTAATTATATAATATTTTTTATAAAATTTCATTTATAATTAATATGACTGAAAACAGAAAGATAATAGGTGTGTTGATACCACCTATTACAAAATAGTTCTCATGCAAAATAATATTAACATGAATGTGCATAAATGTGGTATGTTGTCCACTTGGTATAATTTTCTAAACTTGTTTAAGCATTGTTTGCTCGAGGCTGAGGAATAGCTTGAAAGTAAAACTTTAGCAGGACTTCACAAAAGTCGGAAGTAACCATGAATGGACTGTACTAACTATGGGTTGTTTACTTATTCATACTCTGGATTCAAACTATGTAACTTGGTAGTTAAGACAAAAAGTGAAGAATTGGCGTATCAAAACCATTAATGACAACAATATCCAAACAGGCAGTTCTAGATGTTCATCTGTGATCTGCTATACTTGCTTGCAATGTTTCACTTTACTTCTCTGAATAACTATTCCTGTTTAACTATTTTTGTATATATTTTTTGTGAGCTTGGTTTCATATGAATGAGTTATATTGTTATGTGTATGGGCATTTACATATTTATATGGGTATGTGTTGATAGATCACTGTGACTATCCCAATGTCTGGCAAAAATTTTAAGTAAATTTTATCCTTGGATACATATTGCCACTGGATCACGTGATTGAAAAGATTTCAAGTTCCTACAAAATGATGTGTACAACAGTTTTTGTTGTACTTGGTAGTATGTACTTGTATAAGCACTATTTGTTTTTTGTGCTTAAATTATTATCTTGCCTGTGTAAAATAGATTTTAACAGTTCCATTTTACACTTGGAGAAAAAACATTGCTCAAGGAGACTACAATTTCTATTATAGTCTCAATGTAAATGCGGAAATAAATATAATTAAAAATAAAATAAAAATAAAAAAGCACAAGACTGACATACCTACCTTAACGACTACAATTGGGTAACAGGATTCCTGCATGCCTCAGTGTGAAATTTGCTCTACTGTATTTAAATACAAGGGTTCAGTGTAAAACATTGGTGGGTATCTTAGAATCACAGTGGTTTTAATAAATCTGTAATCACTAATGGTGCTAATGACCATTAGGGTACCATGTTTCAAAGTTGATCGTTGATCCCAGATTACGCTATGAAAGTATTTTTTCCTTGGTCATAATTAAAGTGAAAGTACCTTTAAACAAGCATTCTTCATAGTTTCAAGTATGGCCATTAAGTCATTTTTAAGTGCATTCATCTTGAGTATCTGTAGTAATTTTATAAGAATATGCGAATTGTCAACTTCCCAAACAGTTATAAGTATTTACGTATACTTTATACGAATGTATTTCAAATTAGTTAAAACTATATCTTGT
The DNA here is from genome assembly GCA_002778355.1 of Clitarchus hookeri. Lineage (NCBI taxonomy): Eukaryota > Metazoa > Arthropoda > Insecta > Phasmatodea > Phasmatidae > Clitarchus > Clitarchus hookeri. Next base: position 122,691 of record NQII01002301.1, read on the forward strand.
AAATTAAATAGCACACAAGACAAAATGATTTCCTAGGTTTGGGTAAACTGAATGTTACCATTTTACGTGTATGTACATTGTAAGTATGATGCACAAATCTTTGTGTATGTGCATATGCATTGATATAAATAGTTGGCATAGGAATGTATGTATTACTTATGTGGGTGCACACATATAGATGCAAGCACACAGGCATATATGTGCATCCATATGTATGCAAGTATGCGAATGAAAATAAACAACAGTATTGAAACAGATAATTTTTTTAATTTAAAGTAGGTAATTATTTGTGACAATATTTTCTTCACAAACCTTGATATAGTGGCATAAAAGCTACGAGGGAGGGAGCATGGTGTACATTGCTCCTTTCTAGTTTTAGTAAAGGGCTCCAGAATGACAGCAAATGGACATCCAAACTGGTTTTGTTCACAGGGATGCATGGCTAAATTGTATACAATCTCCAATGAATTGTTATAGTTCATTTCTGATAATTGTGTACATCTTCACTCACTTTTGGGTTACATAATTTTCTATATCTTTTATGCAGCAGACTATTTGTAAGAGAAGCAAAAGTGTAAGAGTCACACTTAAATGCATCCCCCCTTACCCTAAGTTGGAGATGTGTTGCCATCGAATTCACACTCATGGTAGCACAATTTTATATATTAGTGCAGTAATAGGCAAATTTTAAAGGTATAGCATTTCCTGAAAAAATGAATACGGTTGTCTGTCAATTACTTGATCACCCCCTTGCAAAATCAAACGTTTGTACAGATTAATGACAAAGTTTTCATTAAATGCTTAAAAGATGTTACCAGTGCTAGAAGAAATATGCATTTGTAAATTGGTTGACATATTAATGAGGTGTTTGTTTGGCACAGTATGTTCGATTGGCATAGACAAAATTCCTTTACCTGTGCACTACTATGAAATGAAATGTTATTGTGATACACCGAGAGGTACCAGAAACTTGTTTTTATCACACCAACATTAGAAATCATGATTGTTCATTGAAATATTGATGTATGTGTACACTTAAGTAAAACTTAACGTATTAAACTGTAGTGTATTTCAGTAAAAAAAATTTTACTGGATTACTACATATTTATTTATACGGTGTTAATACGTATGCTATGTTGAGTTGTGTGAAAAATTAAATCTTCGAGCAAAGCATAACTGTAGTGCTCCTATAAAACTGTGATTTGTGGAGCTTAAAATTTTATTGTAGTATACAGCTACCTAGGTTTACAGATGCAATATAATTTGAGTCTATTGCATCATCTGTGCCAGAAACCCATAATTAGCCTTTACCATAATGCAACTGCACAAAAACTGGCTTTTGTTAGCACAATAATTATTACATCACAGGAACCACTTTAATGGATCTTGACATAATGTGAGATTTGTGATGTTATAAATGGCATTTCCTAGTGGTACATGGCAATCAAAGAGCCAAACTCCTGCCTGTGAAGTTTTGTTATGTTACAACAAAAGCATAAATGTTTATGCATACTCGAATTAGCAATTTAATTTTCCCACACTGTTTTCAAGAATCCGTTAATTCCATTAATCCATTTTAATATTATCTCATTGTTTTGATTACAAGTGTTTGGTATAACATTATAATACAATTCGTAATAGATGATATTGACAGGCTTTGCACACAGGTAGCAATGCAAATGTACTGAAGGTATAAGCCACCTTAAATTAATACAACTTGATTGTTACAATGGATATATTCAAAGTTAAGTTGTGCCACTGGGAAAACAATAGTTGAGATCAGAATTCCAGAAATGTAACTTAGGGATACAGACAGTAACATTTGTATACCACTATCTATTTTGTTATATAAGGATGTGTAAAAACATTTTTTTACAAGAAATAAATTTTAATGTANGTACCATTTGTATACCACTATCTATTTTGTTATATAAGGATGTGTAAAAACATTTTTTTACAAGAAATAAATTTTAATGTAATAGTATGCGACTGTCTACGCTGTTCCTCTTTTGCTGATGCAGCCAGATGCTAGTTTAATTAACAAGCAATTAGTGTTGGGGTACAAATACAATGTGATAATATGAAATGCCATACATGAAAGTAGCCAACTTGTTTACATCACATAATTTAAGAAGTGTATATGGAAGTGGAAAAGGTTAAATTAAATATTATAGACAGAAATCCCTATTTTATTTTTATTGTCAACCAGTTACAGTGTTAGAAATGTGAGAAAATCAATACAACTTTCAGGTAATCTTGGCATATGCCTGGTAACTTAAAAACTGTATCTGGCATCACTACTATCACCAAGTGCCTTCGGTGACACACTAGAGATGGGATGAAGTTTCTGCTGCATCCTTACGATTAGTGTCACTGTCGAGTTAACAGTATTCTAACACATGTTAATGACATGATACCTGCCAAGAAAGATAGACACGTGATCTTTGAATAATTCTTGCAAGGGGAGTGGGTACTGAACACATTAATTTGGACACACATTTTGCAATACTTTGCTGTAGGTTATAGAGAAACCATAACACAATATAAACATTGACAAAAAAAAATATTTTTTTAACTTACTCCTGCAGCATGAATCATTCAAAAGTAAAACATTCCACTTTGTCTTGTAGCATTTATATTTGGTAACTGTAAAACTTTGATATGTATTATGCAAAAAAAAGTGTGGTAATTGTGAAGACTAGGTGCTCATCTGAAGGAAAGGTTTCTTCATCTTAATGTTACTATATTTTACTTCTAGTATGCTTCCTAAGTTGTAAATACATGGCCATATTAAATAAGCTTATGTGGTTTGTGTACAAAAAATTTAAAAGTTCCAGAGTGACATGTCTTATTGTGTACGTAAACTGGAATCTAGTGCATCGAACGTGTTTTCTTTTCATGAAATTACACTTATTGCAATGAAATTGTGTGTTTGCGNTGAACGTGTTTTCTTTTCATGTAATTACACTTATTGCAATGAAATTGTGTGTTTGCGAGTCCTCATTGTGTGTGTTGTGAAGAAAAATTTATGGATATAATAGTAGAAGTTACACGTCAGTGATTATGCAAGCCGCTATGTTGTTACCCTTGACTCTACGGTAATGGCTAGGCGCAGTGAACAAAAGTGAAACAGTATGTTGTATAATAATTTACTAATAGCATGGAAAAATTCAGCACGGGTATCTTCTGGATCGAAGGTAGTGCAATACACAGTAAGAGGAGTATTTTTGCATTCACTTAACTTTACCAAGAGAAGAATTGGGATTTACAAATAGAGAGTGAACACACTGGTGTATTAGGGAATTTGACTCAGCTATGCAAAGGATGTTACCTGGATGTTTACCATTAGCATATCATCAGGTACCAAGCAGAATTCATGTTTCGCTATAGCTTTCCCGGAGAAACCATGCATGTGTACCACTTCCTCTTCACCGCCAAAAAGTTGTATGCATTGCCAACATAGGTGAGTACAAAAACATCATAACTGCTTACAAGTGTTTACTAGCAATGTCATTTTTCCTATTTTTCCCCACCCTACTCTTGTCTAAAAATGTAGCCACAAACCTGTAATTTCAGGAAAAATTTCACCACTCTGCTTCCTGAAGCACGAGTGATAGCAACCGCGCAGAGCCGCACCAATTTACTCACCTTGTACTTCTCCCTTCTTACACACATAATTGTCACATGCATTTTCATGTATGACTTGGGTAAAAAAAATGAAGCAAGTAAATTGGTGCAGCATTTCACAATCGCTATGGTACATGCTATGGTTAGCAGAGTGATGAAGATTTTATGTGAAATAGCAGTTATGTGTCCACTGNGAATAGCAGTTATGTGTCCAATGTTATTTTTGGAAAATATTTACATTTACTTAGAATTTTTTTTCTCTGTGTTTTGCATGTATTTACCCAATAATTTCCCTGGTCTTCACAGCCTTCCCCGCTATTGTGATTCTTATCTTATATAGGAAATATACTAATGGGACCATAGACTTATGCTTTAGCATGAATAGTAATATCAATACATATCATTATTTTGTATTGCAAAACTTTCCTTCAGACGAGCCTCTTCTAATCGTCTTTATTGACACAATTGTTATAATAATGCCTAGTTTATATAGGTGAGGTCCAATCAAACAAGATTCTAAGGAAACCGGGGTTTGTTTGTAAAAAATTGTACTCATTCACATGATACAAGAAATTAAAACCTACAGAGCACTGCTCATAATACAAAACAAATCAAGGACAGTATTGCGAGTGGGCACACATCTTTAATACAATCAATAATAAAAATGTAATAATCTCATCATTTGTATCCACATTTAAAAGAATCGCATGAAAAGCGCAAAAAAACAGTAATTATGTAAGGCAGTAATTATATATAGTATATTGAATACTAGCACAGTAGCCTGTATTTCCCAGAGAATAAATGACTAACCTCAAACTTTGTTCCAATGTGGTTACTGATCCCTAGTTCAAGTACTGTCATAAGTTTTATTATTCTTAATGTAACATGCAAATAACAGTTTTATGCGACACTGAAGGTATTCCACATATGAACTATAGCCTCATCTTATAGCTGGTTTGGTTAACTATGCTAGACCCACAGGTTTACTTGTTGCTGAAATCCTTTCAAGATGTGATTTTTAATCATTCTTCATTGGCAATGCTTTTTATATGAAAAATTATTTACAGTTAACAGACAAAAGGTATAACGTCATTACATTTTAAGCTTTGTAAAGGCTGTTTCCAATAAAGTGAGCACTTTTGAAAGCCCTGCTAAGTTTCTACTTTTAACCTGTTGGTTGCGTAAAATAAACACTGCCATGTGATTTTCAGCTGGTGTTTACATTAGCTGGCTTATATATCCACTGTATACTCATTAAATAAACAACAAAAAGTAATAAAAATTTGTATCTGTTGACGTGGTCGAGGTGACCCAGGGCTGATTGAGCGTAGATTGCCCGGCACCATAACCCAGTGGAGTATTAGTGATGTGGGTCGTTTGGTCGACAACCCAGGAGGCCCTGGGTGCTTCCGTCAGTTTGCAGATGATGTTGTCACACACTTGATATTACACTACTTACACCTTATGATGAGACTGTAGGCCATCTCGTACGCCTGAAATATATTATCAAAATTGCGGGAGGTACTACAAAGGATGTAGCGTCCTACGTATCCCGGAGGACAATGAAACAACACTGATTGAACTTTGTAAAGCTGTTTACTCACTGTACTTGATTACATGTGAATAATGAAAGAAAATGGACCCAGCACTTACGGCCTGCCGGTGACCTTAGTGTGAAAATGAGCGTGGTGTTATACGGATACGCGGTAGCATTAAGCTCTCTGGTGAGAGTGCAGGTGTTTCTCCCCTAGGTACAGAAACAAAATAAAATAAATCAAATGTTCCAGTAAATTAAGTTATAATTGCAATGAAGTGATATCAGCCTAAATTATGGTACCGAGGGGGCTCGCGGAGCGGACGACCATGCTGCAAGTCTGGCTCAAGTGCTGAGACAAACTGGCGAGTGGCATTGGCTTCCCTCACAAGTGACGAGAACAGACGTCAAATGCCGAATGGTAAAACATGACATAAGCACTATGTAACATGATTGCAATGGCGAAAAATTGTATAAATTAAATGAAACACATTGGTGACACCCCCATTGATTAACAAATGTCTGTTAAGGTTGATGTTNGTTCCAGTAAATTAAGTTATAATTGCAATGAAGTGATATCAGCCTAAATTATGGTACCGAGGGGGCTCGCGGAGCGGACGACCATGCTGCAAGTCTGGCTCAAGTGCTGAGACGAACTGGCAAGTGGCATTGGCTTCCCTCACAAGTGACGAGAACAGACGTCAAATGCCGAATGGTAAAACATGACATAAGCACTATGTAACATGATTGCAATGGCAAAAAATTGTATAAATTAAATGAAACACATTGGTGACACCCCCATTGATTAACAAATGTCTGTTAAGGTTGATGTTGTGAAGTTGACGGGGAGTGTCATCGCACTAAATTAATGTTACTATGATGGAGGCCTTTATAGGCAATCTCCCTTTATGAAAACATAATTGCTCTTTTGTAAATTAAATACAATATTTATACATTAAATACAATATTATGCTTTCTCGTGAAAAGTGTCTGTATTACATTTCCTGTGATAGGTTTGTATTTCACTGGCTACAGTGTTGCCAGGTGGTTGTCTCCTGAAAGGATGGACGAGTCCACCTGGGCAAAGGGGTGTGGGTTGCCATGCTCAATTGTCTTAATACAATAAATCACACCCCTGACTGTAGCTGTGAATGAGATGATGTTGTTTGATGTGCTTAGAAAAATACTGCGCACTATTGGTGACATTTTGGGGCACTTAGAACTTCAGCTTCGGCCTAAAGGCCAGTTGACATCACCTGGCGGTATGTTACATCGTACGTCGCAGTGCAAGCTGCTATGACGTAACGACCAATGGCTTGTGCACCCTACGGCTGTGGCTTTGGGGTAAACCCTGTTTCAGATTGCCTACTAATTTATTAGAAGAGTTACCTCTTGTAATAAATAGTATGGTGGTCTCTTGAGTCACGTAATACCTGTTTGCAAGAAGGTGCAAGTTCCGTTCTTGTCAACCTACACTATGCATTCTTAGCTTGATGTGGTTGGTGCGGCACGGTGTACTTTATGTGTCTGCGGCGGTCAAGAGTGGACACAAGGAGCTCGTGGACGTATGGTTCACGTCACAGCACTATAAACACTTGCATGTTTATTTCAGTAAATATTGGTATGTGAATGTTGACTAATGTTAATAATAGTTTTTCTGTGTGGATATAAATTAATGCCTTTAACTGTGGTGAATACTTCTGAGGTTATAAGAAAATATATTTGGTTTAGGTTGTCAACAGAATAGCAGAAGAGTTAAACATTATTATTTTCCCCGTTACAAAAATCATGCCAAGACGTTACGAATGGTCACATTAAAAAGGAGCTGAAATACTTATAGGAAAGGCATACTTTTAGATAATACAGTGTATTTACTCCTTCATACAGAAGATAATGTGCCTTAAACAATTGTTAAATGAACCAAGAATTATGTTTAATAACATTTACGAGTACAATTACAATGCATAAATACCTCTCACTGCAATATTTTAATACCAAACTACGCACAAGCAAATGGCAGGTGCTGCTATGAAAACAATTGTCATAATGTCATGAAGCTAAATGGCTGCACAAAATTTCTCCAAATTTTTAAAGCATACTTCCACTTAAATATTTATTACTAGATGCTAGTTTCGTGAAAATTCATCAAGCCATGCAGTTTTTAAAGCACATAACACTAAAGTTTGCTAAGGCCTACAGCTTTGCTTATAAAAAAAATCACTTTCCACTTATAAAATTTTAATGCATGCACTGATATGAACGTAATTTCACAAGAATACTAAAAACATAATACACAGCTGACGACAATGTATTTCATGAAACTGCATCCACATGTTTAATGCAATATCAAATTTTTCCCCAAATTACTTACCTTGGAAGTTAAATCGTGGAAGCTGGTACTTACTGTTTGATATATTGGCTTATGCAAATTAAACAGTTCCAAAAAACATCATAAATGTTTTATGCTCTAAAACTTAGAGTATAAAACATTTTCATGGCATTATTGCTTCAAAATGAGTGGCATACACGTCAAAGTATTAACTCGTACGCTGGAAATCACGTAAATACTAAATAACACATGCAGATTTATTTAAACTTTTAAAATTTCAACACAAATTGCAAATATAACCAAAAACAGTTCCTCAAGTTAATTCTAGGTACAAAATTTATACAGACTTAAATTGCATTAAGTTTCAAATTTTCTAGGTTGGAATATTACATGAATTTCCAAGAACTTCTATTGGCTCTCAAGACGTCAATGTTTAGAGCCGCCCAAATCTCTTCACTCACTCACTGTAAGAATTTCTAGGATAAGAAACTATGTGGAGATGCAGCAGAGAGCAATAACAAATAATGCCACTTCACTCAGAACATGTATAAAAATTTTTATTTTTTACGTTAATGAATACTTTTTTTCAGGAGTTACAATATGAAACTGAAAATCACCTTGGACACAAAATGTTATTTTGTTGACACATGAATGCGGACAGGAAAAAAAAATATGAACAAGATAACTTGAATGTTGCATCAGCCAGGGCATGATGTGAAAGAGTTAAAAACATAAATGTATTACACACATGCCAAATTTTATTTTTATTTGCATACAACAAAAAGAAACTTAATTGCAAGCTAGGAAAATTTTTAACTTTACAACTAGTAAAAAGTTAAAAAAAGGAACTATTTCTCAAAGTTCGCTGCCAACTTAACTGTTAGTATTTTGGTCATTGCTTACTTTATAATATATGCACTTACAGGAAGTAATTNTTGGAAGTTAAATCGTGGAAGCTGGTACTTACTGTTTGATATATTGGCTTATGCAAATTAAACAGTTCCAAAAAAAAAAAAAATGTTTTATGCTCTAAAACTTAGAGTATAAAACATTTTAATGGCATTATTGCTTCAAAATGAGTGGCATACACGTCAAAGTATTAACTCGTACGCTGGAAATCACGTAAATACTAAATAACACATGCAGATTTATTTAAACTTTTAAAATTTCAACACAAATTGCAAATATAACCAAAAACAGTTCTTCAAGTTAATTCTAGGTACAAAATTTATACAGACTTAAATTGCATTAAGTTTCAAATTTTCTAGGTTGGAATATTACATGAATTTCCAAGAACTTCTATTGGCTCTCAAGACGTCAATGTTTAGAGCCGCCCAAATCTCTTCACTCACTCACTGTAAGAATTTCTAGGATAAGAAACTATGTGGAGATGCAGCAGAGAGCAATAACAAATAATGCCACTTCACTCAGAACATGTATAAAAATTTTTATTTTTTACGTTAATGAATACTTTTTTTCAGGAGTTACAATATGAAACTGAAAATCATCTTGGACACAAAATGTTATTTTGTTGACACATGAATGCGGACAGGAAAAAAAAATATGAACAAGATAACTTGAATGTTGCATCAGCCAGGGCATGATGTGAAAGAGTTAAAAACATAAATGTATTACACACATGCCAAATTTTATTCTTATTTGCATACAACAAAAAGAAACTTAATTGCAAGCTAGGAAAATTTTTAACTTTACAACTAGTAAAAAGTTAAAAAAAGGAACTATTTCTCGAAGTTCGCTGCCAACTTAACTGTTAGTATTTTGGTCATTGCTTACTTTATAATATATGCACTTACAGGAAGTAATTNAAGTTCGCTGCCAACTTAACTGTTAGTATTTTGGTCATTGCTTACTTTATAATATATGCACTTACAGGAAGTAATTTTTTTCATAGGTTTATTTAAAGAGTGCTCAATTTATCATGAACCCCCTTAACAGTTATATAACAATAATACTGCTTCTTGAGAAATGTCAACAAAGTGTTAAGGCATTCTTAAATATTTCCTTACATAATTTTATCTTCATTCCTGAAACATTATCAACTGTCATAAATCATTGCACTTACACTGTCATATAAATTCATTTTGACAATAAAATATCTGTCNTGAAACATTATCAACTGTCATAAATCATTGCACTTACACTGTCATATAAATTCATTTTGACAATAAAATATCTGTATGTTGGCCGCAAAAAATTTGCATTAATGTGACAGTAAATTACACAGTGAAGTCAACACTCCAGATTTTCAGAGCTCTGATTTACCGACCAATACTTGCTTTATATAGGTTAGATTTCAATATGACAATGTGTGTTGAATGAAGTTACTCTAGTGAAGCTCTACACTGCATCAACTTTATTGAACCACATGACAACATAATCTGACATTCAAAACTTGTTAAGTTTTGTCAACTTTGAAGGTGACAACTTATAAAATTATTTATTTAATATATGACAGAACTCAGATTTTATATTTTCAAGGGACAGTGCAAAAGTGGCATATAATGTGTGAAAATGTAAAGATAGGGAAATAGTAACATTTAAATTTCAGACTAGTGTAACTGTTTAAATTGTGATCTGTATTTATCCTGGACACATAAATCATAAAAAATTTACAATATTCTTTTTGTTAGTAGTTATAGTTTATGACTCATAGATGCCATAATTGTAAGTTAATCACGCTATAACAGTAGTAACAGTTTCACATCACATGCTAAAGAAAAAAATAATAAAACAGTTTATTAAATATCAACAGAAAGTAAAGTTATAAATCTATGGTGTGTTAAGAACATAAACATCATGGCTAAATGAAGCACAGTGGAAATGCACAGCACCCACACACCCAAATTTACTATTTGAGTGTTGCCAACCTTACTGAAAAAAAGGTTAAATGAAGATGGAAACACTCAGTACAATATTTGGTCTTTCAGGTTCATAATTATTGTTTATGAATGTAAACAATGTTTTCAGTATTTTTTGTTAAGTATGCATAATTCCTGGAACGGTTTTTAATTTGTGTAGGTGTATTATTTTGTGTTTTAAATGTGGAATTTGGTAAATCTTTTATTGAGTTCTGTAAGCAACATACATTCTCATAAAATAAATTATTGAAATGAATTTCTAACATGCACAGTGTCATGTGTCACATCCACATGGTTCCTGAAAGTAAACAGTTCAAAATTGCAATTTTATGACAAAATCGTACAAGAATAAACTAATTGAATTAAGTGAAATTATGGTACTGTCCACTTTCAATAATCTGTTACAAGTGAAGCAGATGCATGCCAATTTTACGTCTCTATCTATACCAACTATCACAACAGACAACTTAAACAAAACTCTTTATTTTGCATGTTTTTTTTCTATATTTCACATTTATGTGCAGTATTTCTTAAAAGACGTTCGTTACTTTGTTACACATTTCAAAATATTTTGCACATAGTGACGCTGTAGGTGTATCTAGTTGAAATTGTAATAAAATAACATATACCAAGGTTTGTAAATTTTCTCCTTAGTGTATTCAAAAATGGTTAACTTTGCTTCAAACATTCACAATATTTTTATGTAAAGGATAAAATTGCAGCACACAATTTTTGGGAAGTGCATGTTAATTGATCCAAAGAAAAATATTCTGTAGAGATAACATTTCAATAAAGGACATAAAACCCTACAGAATTTGTTACTTCAGTGCAACTGTGTAATTTAAATTCTGTGACAATAATGAAGAATAAGGGCTTTTCGGAAAAACTGAAAAATGTTATGAAAAATGGTACGTATTGACAGTACTAATCATGCTGAATCATATGCACATTGTTTTATTCGCAATACACACTATGAATCATGATAGTGAGAAGGGCTATAGGAATAAGCAAAATTTTCAGTTACAAGTTGTAAAAAACACAAAAAATACCACAAGAAATTAAAAAATGCACAGAAAATTAAAAAATCCACAAATGACTTAAAAGTAAATTCACATAAAATTTTCACTGCTGTGCATACCAATTTACCTGCTCCAAACAATTTTACCAGATATGTGTGCCATGCACAGAGTTTGTACAAAGAACAGTAATGTAAAATGCTGACAAAGCAAGTTTATTCACAGCTATACTTGTACAATATATTTTAAAACAATTTCAAATTTATCCACATTCAAACCCATCAAATTTAATTAAGCCCTGAAAACACATTCAAATGGGCCATCAAAGTACATTAGCCATACAATCTTAAATATTAATAATTATCTTGCAAAGTGTAAGGCTGGGCACTTAATAATATGACACACAAGCATAAACTAAAAGTATTATGTAAAAACAAACCAAGGGCAAAATGTACATTCTAATTACCGGTCCACCAAAGGCATAAGCACCGGTGCATACACATTAAATATTTATTAAAAGGGCTGCAAGGGGGTGCTCTGAAGTAGCCGAAATCAAAGCCCCTTGCATACTAGCACACAAACTAACATGACTATACAAAATGCACAAATGCTTCAAAATGATTAGAAACCAGTTGCGGCTCGTGGGTTTCAGCATAGGGAGAGCTGCAAAGTGATAATGAATATTTGAGGGGGAAGGGAGAGTGAGCTAATGAACTAAATAACAATTTTTAATTTTTAAGTGTGGAAATGATCTTTACAATATTCTAAGGTTGTGAGAAAGTGACTTTTTGTTTCACGAAACAAAATAGTTAAATATGTTGGATTTCATGAAACTGAAACAAAAATGAAAAATTATTTTATGAGAACTCAACTTTTATGAATGTTTTCGAAAATCTGAAAATTTCATCAAGTTTTTCATTTTATACATTGTCAACTAAATACTTGCACATAATCAACTGAATTAGATAAAAATAGTGAAATCAAACTTGCCCAATATCATTAATAGTCATACAGTATAACAATATGCTCCTAAATATTTCCTTAAGTATAATTTAAAAACAATAGACATGAATAGATAGCATAAGGAAGTTCGTTCCTGATTTTTATTATTACTTCATTGAAATTCTGCTATGCTATATGAATAGTCAAAGAGTTTGCATTTTTATTCTACATCTGGTCATACAGTATGTTAACATGAGGCATGATACAATGAAAACCGGATAGCCAAAATTTGAAGTCTTCATCACCCAACATACTGAGAAGACCTGTTTGCTGCATCAACTGTCTGATGTGTACTTTATGAAGCTCTTAGAAGCAATCAATTAAAACATCATTTTTTTGAAAACAGAGTTCATAAGCTTGCTATTGAAATTCCAGCTAGTATTTAAAGGTCGAGGAATACATTGTGACATATTATCAAGCACCGATAGTCGCTGAGGCGACCTTGAGAAAAAAGCAGGTATTCCTGAAAAATTGCTAAAATGAAATTGAATCTGCAGATTTTGGGAAGCATCTTTCTGCATTATTAAGTTAAGCTGATTGGCATAAAAGCGCACAAAATGTGCATTCCTGTAGATTTCTTTAATTATTGCCTGCTCTCCCCACTCATCATAGAAGCTCCGTCATTTACAATTAGTTTGTCAGAATTATCCTTCAAAACATTGTGAAATTGTTCTAAAATGCACTCAACCAAACCTGCACAAATGGAATCATTCATGGACAGTCCCTTCTCTCTCATAGCGGAAGACAATAAACTGTCAAGTTTTTTTCTGCGATACCTGTGATATTATCTGACACCACAGCTACAAATCGCAATTGTTTGATCTTGGGACACGTTTTCCTTGGCAGACTTCCAGCATGCAGTCTTTGAAGACCCCATAAACACAGTCAACGTATATAGGTGTGTCCTTAGGTTTTCGTCTAATTTGCTAGCGAATTACAATAACCCTAGGAAAACACCCAGGGTGGGTGAATTGGCTTTTTCATTATGACCATGCAGAGGAAGTTCAAATTTTCCACAAAATTTAATACAGCCAGTTATTTTTTAAAGTACTTCCTGACTTTTCCTTACTTACTTATTGTGTCTACTAATTTGTAGTCTGTGAGCTTCACTCAGCTGTGCAGCAATATTACCTTTTTCCAGCATATCAAAATCAATTTCATACTTTAAATATTTTGCTGAGTCTTCAAATTTTCTAATTTTTTGTTTAAAGGTTTTAAGTCTGTTAGACAAGTCTCAACCCAAGTCTTGTCAACACCATACAACAAATAAGGGGAAAAAAAANTAAAGGTTTTAAGTCTGTTAGACAAGTCTCAACCCAAGTCTTGTCAACACCATACAACAAATAAGGGGAAAAAAAATGCCAACACATTATTATCATTAATGGACAACCACTCTTTGCATTGTACCTTAGAGGCAATCAACTTTTGNAAAAAAATGCCAACACATTATTATCATTAATGGACAACCACTCTTTGCATTGTACCTTAGAGGCAATCAACTTTTGTAGAAAGCATCATGTGATTGTCTTGGGGTTTCCAGCTCACACATCTAGATGTATCTTTTTTGGGCAGCTGTAAATTGTATATTCCAAGGCATGTGAAAACTTGATGGTTTTCCAGCCTGAAACCATTATCCCCATCCAAGATGTAGCATTGTTGTTTGGCCAAGCTAAAACCAAAGTTACTTCTGAAGAGGTCGGTGTGAATGGGTTCAGAGCTACAGGCATCGAACCTTTTAATGATAACATTTTAACAAATGAAAACTTTGAAGTTTCAAAAACTACAGATAATCCTTCACCTGTGACTAAGTAAAAAAAACCTTTCGGCAAAAGCTACTGTAGGCCAACCAGAGGATTCACCCATGGCTAAGCAACCAATGCTTTTGGCCAAAGCTGCTTTACCCGAGACTGCACTTACGGATGAACAACCAGAACCAACAACACCTGATATAGTCGAGACATTGCCCACACCTGACTTGTCAGAAGCCNACTTACGGATGAACAACCAGAACCAACAACACCTGATATAGTCGAGACATTGCCCACACCTGACTTGTCAGAAGCCATCTCCCAACCAAGCTGCAGCTATTCATTGCCTACTCTTCCTGTTGCGGACATGAAAAAAAAGCGTAAATGCAGGAAGCTCCCTTCGTTGGTGATATCAAGTTCTCCAGTGAACAAGGTTTTAGAGGAAATTAAAGCAGCTAGAGAACAAAGAAAAAAAGAAAAAAGAAAAAAGGTTATCGTGAAAAGAAGAATGGCAATGATTCTCCAAGGAAACAAAAATCAGTGAAAAGAAGTAATTAGGCCAGCCCAATGAATAATTCAGAGACCTCTGATGATGAAAGTGTTGCCTATATGGACACAGATGATGAAACGGAACATTTCAAGGAAGCAGACTGAATTATATGTGGAGAGAGGGGGAAAAATGAACTGTAGTAACAACGTATCACTGTACATTAGTTGCACTAGTTGGGATAGCAAGATTGCTAAAGTTTAACCATGGGAATGTGATTTTTGTAATAAATTTTTGTATTGGGCCTCTACAGTTTTGCTTTGTTCCTATTATTAATTATATAGGCCTATATTAATATTTAAAATAACTTGAAACATTACAAATGAGGCGGTAAGTTCCAAAACTTGATAAGTGCAGAAATTTAAAAAAAACCAGTTAGCTATGGANGAAACATTACAAATGAGGCGGTAAGTTCCAAAACTTGATAAGTGCAGAAATTTAAAAAAAACCAGTTAGCTATGGAATTTTGGTTCAGATGGTACCACTGCACCATATAACTCAAAGAATTTGCATGTAAACTATTTATATCATATCCTTATTGTGGTTTAAAATCTGGATTTTGTTTAAAAACTTTATAAGATATGCTGGAATTTTGGTCCAAAACTTCATACATGAACTATTGTCATGTTGTGTCAAAATGTTATATATTGTTATGTCACTTTATGAAACAAATGCTCAGTTTGTTCCAAAACTTCATACATTTATATCATCAATACTACTGCCACCACAGAACTGCACCAGTAGGATAAAAATATCATCATTGCATAAATAGAATATAAAACAAAGAAAATTGTTGCTTCACTGAAAATGCAGCATATTAGAAGATTGTATGCAACATTCCACAGCAACAAAGATAAGATTTCTCACGAAAATTCCATTCTAAAACACACTGGTCAGGCGACTCCAAAGAGAGTACAAGATTGCACAGGAGCAAAGAATAAGAATGTAACTGTGACTTATTTTGTGAAGACGAGATTGCAAGGACAAGCCCAGGTATGTTTTTCTGCATTTATTGGCATCCTAAGAATGTCAAGATATTGGGTTATTCATATTAGCAAAAAATACCTTAAAGGAGAAAGTCTGAGGGAGAGAAAAGGTGGATTCCCTAAATAGGAATATCTTTTCTTCTGACTTCAATATTAGCTTCAAAATGCCTACTACTGATGTGTGTTCAACCTGCATCCGTAATAAGGCTTTCGCAAGTACACTAAATGGGACTGAAAAAGTTGTAGTACTGACAGAAATGAGAGTCCACAAGCTGAATGCTAAAACNTCGCAAGTACACTAAATGGGACTGAAAAAGTTGTAGTACTGACAGAAATGAGAGTCCACAAGCTGAATGCTAAAACATTTTATGGATTCTTGAGAATGGAAGAAGATCCACATGTCCTAGAAATATAATTCGATAGTCAGAAAAATCTAATCGTCCCAAAAGTTACCGATCAATAGGCTTACTACAGCCGGCAGCTGTATAAATACAACTGTACAGTTTGCTATGGAACCTCAAAGGCTCCACAAAACCAAGAAACCATAACCATATACACTTGGTCAGAAAATCAAACAGCCAAAGGTTCGAATAAGAATGCATCTATTTTGGACCATCATCTTACAAACGTAGACTTAACGGGTATCACAACAATTAAATTTTTTNTCGCAAGTACACTAAATGGGACTGAAAAAGTTGTAGTACTGACAGAAATGAGAGTCCACAAGCTGAATGCTAAAATATTTTATGGTTTCTTGAGAATGGAAGAAGATCCACATGTCCTAGAAATATAATTCAATTGTCAGAAAAATCTAATCGTCCCAAAAGTTACCGATCAATAGGCTTACTACAGCCGGCAGCTGTATAAATACAACTGTACAGTTTGCTATGGAACCTCAAAGGCTCCACAAAACCAACAAACCATAACCATATACACTTGGTCAGAAAATCAAACAGCCAAAGGTTTGAATAAGAATGCATCTATTTTGGACCATCATCTTACAAACGTAGACTTAACGGGTATCACAACAATTAAATTTTTTNGAATAAGAATGCATCTATTTTGGACCATCATCTTACAAACGTAGACTTAACGGGTATCACAACAATTAAATTTTTTTGGACGAATGCCCAGGACATAACAAAAACATGACTGTCCTGAGAATGCTGGCAAAATTGTCATCTAACTTAAACAATGTTCATGTTATAATGCTCATCTTCCCTGTCGTGTCGTGGGGCATTTATTTTTACCCCTCAATAGAGTCTTCGGACGAATAGAGAAGGTAATTAGAAAGAAAGATACAATTATATTACCATTGGAATACTAGGAAATATTTGACACCTTTGGTACTGTCAAGAGCATTGGGGATGATGTTGCTGTGCTCAATTGGAAATATGCAATTCAGCCTGTGGTACGAAGTGCATGCCAACTTCATTTCAAGTTTGCTCCTTCAAAGAGACTGCATCTACAAAATAGGGAAGGAGTGCTTGAGAAAATAAACATACTAGTGAAAGGGGAAGTTAGCTACCGCACAGATACAGAAGAATATAGATCNAAGGAGTGCTTGAGAAAATAAACATACTAGTGAAAGGGGAAGTTAGCTACCGCACAGATACAGAAGAATATAGATCAATTTTCAAGAAGAACAATGATGTGAACTACATCATCCTATAGCCATTACCCATTAGGGTTAATGTAAAAGCGGCAAAACTCAAGGACATTGAATCACTGTTGAAAAAGCACTTCTGTGATCTGTGGAATTGAAAGGAGGCTCTCAAACTCTACAAGGACATAATTGATGGCGAATCTAACATCACTGAGGAAAGTGATTTTGTGGAACATGGAGATGAAGATGATCTTGACTTGAGTGTGTAATAATGAAGCCTAGAACTTTTGCCTACCTTTCTGTTATTACTTAACTGTAAAAGGGATAGCACTACCCAGCTGTTTGCATTACTTTACTATTATTTTAATGGCCTACATGTAAGTCCTGACTTATATAGTGCTGTCTTATTATTATTAAGTGTTAAAATGTTTAGCATTTCATTACCACTATATTTAATGAGTAAGTCATATTGAACAGTTTCATTACTTAGAAAATATAACGAATACCAATAATGTTATTTGTAATACAGTAAACTCCCGATTTTCTGGGGTAATAACTGACTAAGAGTTCACGGATAACTAATATTCACGGTTAAAGAAATTTTTGGGGGGAGGGATGTTTACTTTAAGTCTACAAACTGTATACATAGGTTATGTAAACAAATAATATAATCATATAAGAATTCNGGAGGGATGTTTACTTTAAGTCTACAAACTGTATACATAGGTTATGTAAACAAATAATATAATCATATAAGAATTCAATTTTTCGATAGCCTGTGTGTAGCAACGTCATAAATGATATTAACATCATCAACTACACAAAATCCTATATCAGCTGATGAGTAAATGTTTGCAAGAAAACTTCACGTTGGATATTTTAACAGCCTACATTTGCACAACAGACATCGGAGAAATATGTGGGAAGGAAGGAGATTGTAGACAAAATGTCTATGTATTTTATTTTATATTGTTACAAAACAGCCGTTATTAGTGTAACAAATTAAACTTTGTTCTAGAATAATGTGTAGATATTAAAACAAAATGGAACACCGTATGCGATAGTTTAGCTTCATTTGTCTCTTCTTCATAGGTCATAGCTAGGTCTTGCTGCTAACGTTGCCGCATGCATGCTTCATATTAATTGATGAGGCCGCACACCTAATGCAGAGTATTTTTCAAACAATTCTACGTTAATTTGACGTAATATATTTCAAACTTGAGTTGTTTTGAGCCCGCACAAGACGAAAAATTTACTATTAAAAGAACGTGGTAGATATACTTCTGTGAAACAGCAGCGAAATAGGCAACCGTGCTGCCATCTGTTGACCAGCGCATGCGACTCGCTTCGGAAACCATGCCCCCATGAAATGACTCTTTTCCATATGTAAAACTAGCAAACCGGCCAAGCTTCGCCCGGGTACAATTGAGTTTTACAGTGATACGCAAATAAATTAATTGGGAAAAGACAATTAATTTATNTTATGTGAAAACAGAATTATAAAATTATGCTATGTTGGCCTAGATTTTTAACTGATTACGGCAACCCAAAAGGAAATATTTTTTACCCAATAGCCAAGAAGTTAGAGTATTGTTTTTGGAGTGTATCTGTGCAACTTTCGCACAGTTATCACATTTCTTCTTTCCAGTGTCGATGTCTGAAAATCGAAATGTGTGTTTCATCAAGTTGTAGCTTTAGAAATAAGTGTACCTAGGTACTACTTTTTGCGCTTAGCTGAGGGTTTTTAATGGATCACCAAAGTTAAGCAATGTTCCCAGCGGCACACATTTGGATGGGTGACCGTTTAGTGGCATAACATTTGAGCACTTCCGGGCTTCGCACGGCACGTTAAATATTCAGTTCCGGTTGTTATCAATTGATAGCAGTCATTAAGCTATTTAAGAGATCCTTGGGCGGCCTGATAAACTCTGACACCAGAGGAAAAAAATATTTCTGTCACGTTCCCAGCCATTGCAGAATTACGTTTTGTTGTTATTCCACGACAACTGTACAATTTTTTGAGATAAAAAGTATCCTATGTCCTATTCCAGTACCTAAAGTACCTACATACCCAGTTTCATCAAAATCCGTTCAGCTGTTATGGAGCTGAGTTCGGTCACGTTCCCAGCCGTTGCAGAATTACGTTTCGTTGTTATTTCACAGGACCCATATAAAAAGTATCCTATGTCCTATTCCAGGACCTTAAGTACCTTCGTACCAAATTTCATCAAAATCCGTTCAGCTAATGGCTGGTAACAAANAAACATACATACATACATACATACACACACAAACACTTTTGCATTTATAATATTAGTAGGCTTCAAATATGCAAACGAATTCTCAGAGTTTTAAATTTCCAGCAAGCTCTATAAATATTTTAATGTAACATATTTCTGCGTAAAGCGATACTGCTTGCTAATAATTACGATTCTGCCTGCAATCGCCAAGCCTTTCTGAGGCCGGCTCGCCATTTTGATTTTTTTGTCCTGACTCCCCATCTACATTAGCAACAAAATGAAAATAAATGTTATTTATTTATTAATTTTTTAAAACCATGCGTTGTTTGTGATGGAATCATTTTTTTGGCAAATAATATTTATGTTAATGTAATATTTTGTCATCTAGTCACACTCCTTGCCACGGTTAATTTATAAATAGCCTCTGCATGTACAAACTACTGTATACAACATAATCTTGCCTTTTTGACTCACACATGCCAGTTTTAATCATGAAATACTTTATTATTAAGAATTAAAATGTGCTGTCTGACAATTTCCCCAAATTCCTAATACTTCCCAGTTTCCCATATATTCACTTTTAAAAATGTATGTAAATAAAATACCCTAACATTTTTTAATATTAAAATAAATCAGTACCGCATCACTTGATTGCAGCCTGGTAATTAACAGCATGCACAAGGGGTTATTAATAGCAGCAGCATGCAACTGGATATTTGACTTTTAACTGGTGGATCAATGGATAAGCTGCAATCCAACTAAGCCGCCCCCGGTAGATTGGGAGTTTACTGTATATACAATATTTATTATTACACACATGATAATATGTTTCCATTGACTCTTGTGCCTGCCTCATTCTCTTATGATATTTAGGATGCAAGAGAACTTCATATTGGCATAGGTTTTGCCTCAAAACTTTACACACATGCTCTTTTGCAACAAACCTTCATACATGCCAATTTTAACATTTACAGCTTCAACAACTATAAGGAAATCATGAATTAATTTGTTTGGACTGGCTTATATTGACACACTTTTACATTTGATGGTAAAAAAGTCAACATATTCAGTCTTGATTAAGAAATCCACATTTTTTGCATTTTCTGAAAAATCATGTCACCTATACTTTTCAAGTTTTTTGGAACTCACCACAACATATAAACAATTATTTAATGTATTTTGAAGTGATATTAATCACGAATTGGTATGTAGGGTCAATTTTTTTTATTTTCAGTTTACATAGTTACTTACTAATTATATTATTCTTTTCTGAATAGTGTTTCAATTTTTAGTAAATATATTTTTTTCTGTGAGATGAATGTTCTATTTCCTGCATTGAATTATCTCTTCAGACTCATTGTGACACTAAACATCTGCTTATCTAGGTTATTTCCATGATGATGTTACAAATTCCAAGGATGATTGATTACAAAAGCATCAATTTGAGATGAATTCTCATCCAGAAATGCTTCAATCAAAAGGTACAAGGTTGTAGAAGGTAGGATATAAAACCCTGCCAACATGTGGTAATATATCACAAGGGGTCGAGGATACAACTACTTCACTAGNTACATTTGATGGTAAAAAAGTCAACATATTCAGTCTTGATTAAGAAATCCACATTTTTTGCATTTTCTGAAAAATAATGTCACCTATACTTTTCAAGTTTTTTGGAACTCACCACAACATATAAACAATTATTTAATGTATTTTGAAGTGATATTAATCACGAATTGGTATGTAGGGTCAATTTTTTTATTTTCAGTTTACATAGTTACTTACTAATTATATTATTCTTTTCTGAATAGTGTTTCAATTTTTAGTAAATATATTTTTTTCTGTGAGATGAATGTTCTATTTCCTGCATTGAATTATCTCTTCAGACTCATTGTGACACTAAGCATCTGCTTATATAGGTTATTTCCATGATGATGTTACAAATTCCAAGGATGATTGATTACAAAAGCATCAATTTGAGATGAATTCTCATCCAGAAATGCTTCAATCAAAAGGTACAAGGTTATAGAAGGTAGGATATAAAACCCTGCCAACATGTGGTAATATATCACAAGGGGTCGAGGATACAACTACTTCACTAGNTAGAAGGTAGGATATAAAACCCTGCCAACATGTGGTAATATATCACAAGGGGTCGAGGATACAACTACTTCACTAGATGATGTCATATATACTTCTGATATAGCTAGTCCTGAGGTACAAGTGTTTAGAATACAGTCTGTTTATATAGAAGCTGAACTTGATCAATCTGAGGGACAAAATTTAATTGGTTACTGAACTTACAGATATGGTGTTTTTACTGCCCAGCAAATAGAAAGAGTAGAGCAAAGGTTGGGTCTACATGTTAATTTAGCCACATATAAAACATCCATGTCATGCCAATTTCTAAACATTTTTCAACAGTTACTCATAAAATGACAATTGCACGTGGGTTCACCATGAGAGGGCTATAGCTCATTTTGCATATGGTGCTTGTCGCTACTATAATCAGATTTTTGCTGAAAAGTGTGTGGGAAGTGAAATTCCTGTTCATTTGCCAACTTATTCACCTGATCTGACCCCATCGCCATGTAAAAGCCTAGTTTACAAGATACCTGTAGAGAGAATAAAGAGGACCACATGGCAAGAACAAATTCTTCTTTCTTACATCAATGGTACAGCTCCAAGGATATTCATTTGAACAGGGCAGAGCTTACTGAAATATTGTCATGCAGGAATTAAGGTTTGGGAATGACATTTTAAACAACTGTTGTAAATGTAGTCTTAATACCTTGAAGGCAATTGAATTACTAAATCTACAAACAAAGATCTTAAATTTTCTCTATTCCACCTTGCTAGGAATTCCAGGATGATGTGGTTAAAACTTTTAACTGATGTGAAAGTGCACCAGAGTCCCTTNTTCCACCTTGCTAGGAATTCCAGGATGATGTGGTTAAAACTTTTAACTGATGTGAAAGTGCACCAGAGTCCCTTATTTTAGAGTACTGATTTTGCTCTTCTATATAATACCTGAAAGTATTTAACATAATTACAGAAACATCTTGGATAGCATCNTAGAGTACTGATTTTGCTCTTCTATATAATACCTGAAAGTATTTAACATAATTACAGAAACATCTTGGATAGCATCCTACTGGGCAAGTTCAATGGGAGCATTAAGTTGTCAGTTGGCAACATAGTTTGGGTTTGTGTGTGTCTGNTAGCATCCTACTGGGCAAGTTCAATGGGAGCATTAAGTTGTCAGTTGGCAACATAGTTTGGGTTTGTGTGTGTCTGTATACACTTTTTTTTTCTAAATGAGTCTGGATTTATTTACTGAGCTAAGATATAATAAAGCATTATAATTGAACTTTGTGAATAAACATGTGAAATTGTCAGTGTAGAGACAGTCAGTAATACCTACATGTAACACGCATGTAATGCAAGTTTCATATACATAAATGTATACTCTACAGTGCCATAAGTAGTAAAATACATACAAATTAATAATATTCAACAATTAAACATTGTTTCTGCTATGACACATATATTACTTTCAGATTAGGTCTGTTGACCACCAGCTTCAGCAGGTGATAAAACATGAATGATCCAAAAAGTGTTTTCGTGTTAACTGTAGTTCAATTTCTCAAATGATCAACAGATAAAGCAATCAAATTCAATGGTACAACTTACCATTGCACACACAAAAAAATGTCTCTTTAATATCCAGAAAATGAACGACTTACCTTCCTCTGAAGAGGAAGATGGCATAGGTGAATTTTCTCCCCTACATCCTGTAAATAAAAGTACCATGCACTTTAAAATAATATACACAATATATTTTACATAATTAAAGAGTTAAAACATATTATATTAATCTTTACAAATAAGTATTTTTTTATATATAGATATACGAGAAACCGTTGACTAAGTTCCCAGAAATGTGCCTATTTTAACTTCTCATAGATGCAAGAAATGACGAATTTATTAAAATCTTAGTATTTATTAAAATCTTTGAATATAGGTATAACTTAACACCTCATTGACAACAAAGTAGTGTCCACAGAAACTGAACTGTTAGACTACTCGCCTCCCACCAAGGCAAACTGAGTTCAATCCCTGGCCAGGTCACTCCCAGATTTTCGCAAGTGGGTATCATGACTGACGATGCTGCTGGTAAGTGTGCTTTCTCAGGGATCTCCTGTTTCCCCCACCCCTGCATTCTGGCGCTGTTCCATTTGTACCTTATTTTACCCTCATNGCTTTCTCAGGGATCTCCTGTTTCCCCCACCCCTGCATTCTGGCGCTGTTCCATTTGTACCTTATTTTACCCTCATTGGCACTAAAAACATTGTTGTTAAGAGTTGCCAAAATATCTCGACACAACGACAACAAAGTAATTATAGATGATACCAGANACTAAAAACATTGTTGTTAAGAGTTGCCAAAATATCTCGACACAACGACAACAAAGTAATTATAGATGATACCAGAAGTATATGTAACTTAACACTAGTGAGATAATTACAAATACACACATGCCTTATATGGGAAACAAGCCAAGAAACACTCATACTATCAGCTGCTGTCCATCCAACTACAGTATAGAGGTAGGCTTTAGTACATTAACTTTAGTTATAATCATTCTAATGTTTTAGTAGGTAGGGTATAATAAATATGTAAAGGTCTCCCATTTTGAAAATATGAGCGTGAGACACTTAAATTACATAAGTTTACACAANGGTATAATAAATATGTAAAGGTCTCCCATTTTGAAAATATGAGCGTGAGACACTTAAATTACATAAGTTTACACAACCTATCATAGTGCTACTTCTGTGCAAAATGGAGGTAAGAAGTAGCTTGGTTTTCGAAATACGGCATAAAAACTCCACTTTCACATGTGGCACTATCATACAAAAAGGCTTAATAAAAATATCTGTATNTTCGAAATACGGCATAAAAACTCCACTTTCACATGTGGCACTATCATACAAAAAGGCTTAATAAAAATATCTGTACACACACATATGATACATCTAATACGATGTTATCAGCAAAAATAGTTTGGTTGAAACTGTTAAATTCTTTAATAGGCAACATAATTATCTACATTTTAAATGTGGACACAATTTTCAAAATAAAGGCCTTACATGTCTTACTGTAGCACTACTAGTTTGTAAACTTTGGTGAGAATTATTAGGTCAATACCAGAGGTATTTAATATTGTGCTATCTTACAAAATGGCAAGCAAAATAGACACATTTACTGGATGTAATAGATACTGCCATCATACAAAGTATAGTTGAACTAAGGCACATGGATTGGTAGATATCTCACACTAAGCTAAAATGTTTATATGGCCACCATTTTGAAAATATGTGCCTAAACCATCACTTTATATAGCTTGCTGTAACATTACTTGTTTGCCAAAATTGATATGAATCAGTGGATTGTTTCCTGAGGTATTANACTTTATATAGCTTGCTGTAACATTACTTGTTTGCCAAAATTGATATGAATCAGTGGATTGTTTCCTGAGGTATTACACAAAAATTTCACTGATTTATGTGGTGCTATCTTACAAAATGGCCAGACAAAAGAGGCTTTGAGTAGACAAATTTGGTGGCTGTGATAGATTTTGTCAAAATTTTGTAGAAACAGCATCCAAATCTAAAATGTTAATTTGGACACCATTTTGAAAATAAGTGCCTGTCTCTCTTTAATAACTTAATTTCTTATGGTCTACTATAGCAACTTCTGGCATAGAAAATTTTGTGAACATCAGTTAAATAATTACTGAGATATGAAAAATATTTTATTTATTCATTTGGCACTATCTTAACAAATGGCATTCATAAGAGATTATGTGTAGGAACATTGTTGTAATAGATTCAGTTAGCGTACTAAGATCAGTTGAAGTTAAGTATCTTTGTGGTTTCATAGAGTGGAGTTGAATTGAGAGATTCTGGCAGCTCTTAACACCAGGGCTTGAGAGCAAGGTGAGTATGGAACAGTGCTGGAATGCACAGGTGGGGGAAATAGAGTGAGTAAAGTGATTTGGGTGGCTCTAAACATAGGAGTCTTGAGAGCCAATGAGGGTGAAGCAAGGTAAGTATGGAGCAGAGCGAGAATGAAAAGGATGGGGGGGATGGGAGATTCCCAAGAAAACCCACTGACCAGCAGCATCGTCCAGTACGATTCCCACATATGAATATCTGGAAGCAACCACGTCTGGAATCCAACCCGGTTCACCTAGGTGGGAGGCCGGTAATCTAACCACTACACCATCACAGCCCCGTGAGGGAAATGTAAGACCCCACAAAAACATGCTGATCAGTGGCATCGTCCAGAACAATTCCCACTTCTAAACGTTTTCATTCATTCAGCATACTAATATAAAAAATTTATACAGCCGCAATTTTGAAAGAAATTGTGTGACCTACTTAAGACATGCCAGTTTACAGAGCCTACCATAGTTNAATTTTGAAAGAAATTGTGTGACCTACTTAAGACATGCCAGTTTACAGAGCCTACCATAGTTTAACTTGTTTGTGAAATTTGGTAGGAATCAACCTATTGTTATGTTTCCCAAGATATTATAAAAACTTTATTTTTAATGTGGCACTATCTTACTAAATGGTACGTTTGCCACAAATACTACTCAACCAAGACCCAGAAAATATATCAGCTACACAAACTCACACTGTTCCTTCCTTTCCTTNTTGCCACAAATACTACTCAACCAAGACCCAGAAAATATATCAGCTACACAAACTCACACTGTTCCTTCCTTTCCTTTGGACAGATAACAGTTGGTCGTAAATTACCATAAGTACTTGCAGCTCATGTCCCTCCTGGCTGCACTAACATCTTTGTCACATTGAAAACATTAACGTTAAAGTGAGCTATTAAAATATTTGTAACTGTTCATTTTTTTGGTACTTCAGCATTTATCAGACTTTCTGGTTTAACAGACTAAACCTCCCCCTAATTAGTCCGGTAAACAGAGGATTTACTGTATTGTCGCAGATCTAACATGTATTTGTCCTTGGATGTCCGAAACCTGTGTTGAAATTTGTTTTGAAGTAGCAGAAACAGAAGTCATAGCTGACAACAGGTTTCGGAATAGGCTCTTCATAACATTCACAAATTTGTTTGTACACAATAGGTTCAAGTTACTTTCTTCCATTGTTATCTGCCCTATTGCTGTAGTGGGATGCTCTATCTGGAAAACTGCTTATGTGGTTGTGTACTTTTTCAACTACTTCTTGGGGAACTGCATTAGGTCGATTGTGATGTCTTCCTCTCTGATCTTCCCTAGGAGTTGTTGGTCCATTTTCATTTAGACTCTCAGCAATGCNGGTCGATTGTGATGTCTTCCTCTCTGATCTTCCCTAGGAGTTGTTGGTCCATTTTCATTTAGACTCTCAGCAATGCGTTCCACTTGCTTGCGAGAAATGCCAAGGAGAGATGCAAATGCTTGTTTACTTACCCTTAAACTCCTTCCACTAAAGTGAATTTTATACAAATTTGATGCACTGTGTTGTTTACAGTTTCCATTTTTAATTTGTCTACGCTGTACAGTTTTTACATCAAGTAAGCCTGCCAAGTGCTTACCTTGCCCTCCTTGGTCTGCAATTATGTTACAATTTTGCAGCACATTCTATTTTTCATCCTTGTGAAGTTTGCTAAAACATTTATACTTGCATTCGCAGTCCTTCCCTATAGTTTGAGCTGGTATAACTTTCTTTTTAGAAGATATATATGTTTATCCTGTAGCTCTCAGCCGCTTTCTGACATTTCGTTTCCATTCTGCAACCTCTAGTACCTTTCCCTTCTTATGATTGTGGTTAGAACCTTCCTCTCTCATAGATATATTCTGTTCTTTCGTAGACATGTTACTTAACCCTCACACCAATAACTGATATAGCTCTTTGTAAATCTAACATTGAAAATGTTGGCAAAAACATGTACACTGCTGTCCATTGTTTCCAAATGGAATTTCACTTATGTCATATTCTAACTTACTTTTACACACATAGCTAGGTGCTAATATATTTTCTGTGAACGAACAAGAGAAGTGACATCAATATTGATAGGGGCAGTGAAAATATGTTAGAATTTTACTTCTAACAAGTTGTGAATTGATAAATCAAAACAAATATGAATCGCATAGTACTTACGTTAAGACTATAGCCTTAGTGATAGGGTAGACTTATTTTCATCTTGTGTGCATTTACCCAACATTGGCTCGCAAGCTGTCAAAAATGTATGTTCAACAGCACCATAGATGTTCGTTTCTTTTCTTTTTCCCAACAAAGCCTGGCATTTATTATTAAAACAAGTTTTTGGATTGACTTGTATAAAACCTTGTTCCATTAAAACTCGGCCAGAGAAAGCATAGTGCCATTTTTGAAAACATGTCTGTGAAAAGAGTTTCATAACCTAAGTCTTAAACATGTGGTTTTGACAGTTATGTTAGTAAAAATCTTTTTGATATTGGAACACAACATTGACTACTGCATAACTTGCATGCAAACTCTACCAAAGTTTCACTTTATGGTTGGAACTGCTTCCTCAATATGTGATTTGGCATAGCATATATACAAGCGTGGTACTTGATACCTAAGTATATACTGAGATACCGCATATAAAAAGGGCAAAATAATCATGTTTGTAGCTCTGCAGCAGTATGGTGTCAGCTCCAGAAGCTAACCAGGAGATAGCTCCTCAGTTCACAATATCAATGTTGGGAGGTGCCTGAATGTTTCCCCAATGTTTATATATAATTGTAATACACTTACTCATTTTCACAAAAATATGGAGCTGCCTCTTCCTTGCTGGAAGCCCTTAAATTCTAAGCAAGTGCGGTTGTGATTGTTTACAATGGGTAAAAAAACTAAAAAGTAATAAAAGAAGCAGAAAAATAGGAAACCATGCGGCAGGCCACAAATATGATGCACCCTGTGTAGCGGAGTAAAGGCACAACATAAAATAAAAAATTTATGTGTTATCTGCACTCTGCATCAGTCACTTCCTGCTTTGGGTCAGGCAATAAACAACAGTAATTGAAAGTGGCATAAGTGATGCAGTTTGGACTCTAATGTGTAGTTTTTGAACTAAGTTATTTAGAAATTTTTTGGGCATTTACGGTACATTAAAAAAACATTTCACCTCAACATGCCAAAATAAAGAATACAACACTACAAAGTAACGTTTTTTATGACAAAATACAGTATTTTATTGCCTAATCATAGTACATTTTATACTATAATTTTCTTTGAAAATTACAGGTTCAATCATTACATGAATAAGTGACAAGATACTTGACAAAACCAATTATTAAAGGAACTATTTTCAGTTTAATGTTAATTATGTATCTGGTCGGCATTCAACAGTTATTCCTTTACAAACTGCATATATTTCAAACTGTTTCTTTATGCAAACATCTAATAATTGGGTGTGAAATATATTTTAAGCATGATACTCTTCTCTCCAGTTCAGCTGATGCTTGGGAGCAGTCAGGCATGATTTTGATTCCTCCCCTTACACACCTGATTAGAAGGGAAAAGTAGTTAACTAGCCACCAGCATGGCGTCCTTGCATCCTCTCTCTCTGCCGCACACCTTGCTTCCTTCCCTTACTCACCTGATGAGAGGAGATGCAATTACCTAGAAAAAACTGCATCCTCACGTCCCCTCTCTCAGCTGCATGCTTACTTCTGCCCTTTACATACCTGGCAAGAGGGGATGCGGTTGCCTAGCAACTAGTGTTACGTCATCATATCCTCTTCTTGGCCAGACAGTGGGTGGTGGAAATTACCTATCTTCAGTCATGCTAGGCTGTAGCTCGTCATGGCCTTGCATGATATTGCTTCCTCCCCTTACATGCATAGCAAGACGGGAAGTGATAGCCTTGCAATTACCCTAACATCTTTCTTCTCTGTTTGGAGATGTGTATAGTTTATTTAATACTTCATGTGCAAACAATTATTGCATGAAATCTTAAGTGACGAACCCAAAAAGTATTTTGATTGATGTAATTTTTGATAAATGATAAAAGCTGATAATTTTAACATTATTTATATAGGTATTTTACCAGGACCATTGAAAATTTNAATTTTTGATAAATGATAAAAGCTGATAATTTTAACATTATTTATATAGGTATTTTACCAGGACCATTGAAAATTTTTAGTGGACGTAGTTTTTCAGTACATGCATTTTCAGTACATATAGAATCCACTGTATATGTACCACCCAGAGTGCAAGAATTCATTTTCCATTACGCATACAATCACACCCATACCAGATGTCTGGGCACCAACCAGAGTAGCAAATACTTTACCAAGTTCTACCATTGGCTAGGCATAGCCACTAAACAAGGGAGCATGTCTGAGAATGGAAAGAATGTTAGCTAATGTAGGCACAGAGAGCAATAGCAGGAGCAACAGGAACTTTAAATATAAAAGTGAATCAATAAACAAAATAGAAAACATGTTTTAATCTTTTTTTTTATCTGGCCATAAATAAAAACCAGTTTTTAAGCTCCCAATTAATTCATTTCACAAGCTACTGCAAACTGAGTGACTACAAGTAGTTAGAAGTTGTAAACTTCTGTGCTAATTGTAAAGTCAAATAACAATACTAGAGGTTTAGCACAAAATTTACAGACTGTTATAATTATTGCTTACTACTTTTATGAAGAGTATATTGATATGTTCACAAACAAGTTCTCACACACACATATACACATAAGGACACACATGTACANTTTTATGAAGAGTATATTGATATGTTCACAAACAAGTTCTCACACACACATATACACATAAGGACACACATGTACAAAAAAACAAAAGCAACATTACAGATTGCCATTTTGGGTAAACAAAGCAGCCATTAAACCCAATATACTATTTGCTTCTAGTCTCTCACTGAAATCAAAATGACCAATAATAAAATGCACAACAGTGCAAAACTAATTTTCTCATTAGCATGTAATATGTTGATCTGACAATACATTCTTCAAGCTAATATAATGTAAACAATGCACGCTTGCATTCTGGTGAACTTGATTATGACCCTATTTACGTATCACTTGGTATATGAGTTTGCTGTGCCCAATCAATACCTGCGGAAAAAAAAACAGTTAAGATGTTATATGTGTGTGTGCCACGTTTGACTGCCTGCCATGGTGAAACCTCATGACCTTCAAGATGTGTGAAACCTACATCTGATACCACCCAGACTTCAGGCTGTTCCAGCAATTGAACTGTGAGGGGGTTGTGGCTGTTCCATGTAGATGCCTTCCCCCCACCCCCTTAACCTTCTTTTCATCGCCATTGTGACAGTTTTTCCTGTTCATCATTAGGGGCTCTAGTGTCAGCAGCCATTGCTCAGAAGAGGATGGAGTATATTTAAGGTGTGTTATGGTGATGTGTTATAGAGAATTTACTGCTTTACTATAGGTGCCGAAGCTTTGTGATGATGTGATTTTACGCACCTTAGCTGTGAGGATTGGCAGTATATTGGGCCCTTCACCTTCTCTTTGCTGTGAACATGTTAATATTGTTAATTTCATGTAGGTGAGGTAAATTTTGACAGTTCTAGAAAAGTAGCATGGCCACAATGTATCCTTCCGCCACAGCTGTTCTGTCAGCGAAGAAAACTACGTTTGTAAACAAATGTTATAAGCCCAGTGCACACTTGCATTTTTCTCATGTTTCCTGTCATGGCAGGCACTGAAAGACTGACGTTAGCTAACTTCCGTCCAGTAATCAATGTATGACATTATAGCTAGGTTGGTATTCCAGCCTGTTTTATTTTTTAATTGCCAAGTTTGTTGGGGCCCTGTTTATTTTATTGTGAGGGTAAAAAGGAAACATTGAAGGGGAGGGCTTTAGTTTAACGTCTTTCTTGAGACTGCATTGTTTTGAGGTTCTAGTGTGTCATTTTGAGTTGCATATTGTTTTGATGGAGTAGTGGAAAATATTTCTCGTACAGAAATAACATTCACATCATTAATAACTTTGAAAGTTTCAACTTCAATGAAAAAACTAAATGCAATACATACGTTGATGTTCGTACAGATGCAGCAATAAACACACACTTTGACCAAAGTAAACTTTCCACTCATTGGATTTACGATATATGCCAAATAAACAAATATTATTTACACACTACAAGAGAGTTGAATGTACTGTTTTTTTAGGCCACGTGCATTTCAAATATTATAGTCACGGTTTATAAACATATTATTTACAAAACACACTAACTTACTGTTTGTTATTTACAACCTCTTGAGCACGTGTTTTCTAAGGAAATCCTTGCAATATTACTTTAATAAAATCACGTTTGTTCATCACTGACATTAAATAATTTATTTGCAGAATCATTCAGTAAAATCAACACTTTTGCATGTTTCCTGAAGCCAACAAACTTATACTTAGAAAAGCAAATTATATTTGTGTTACTTCATTGCTGTCTGCGGTTAAATAAAATGACAAACGGGCCGTTTTATGAAGCAATAATCACATGCCGCACAAAAACGGTACCTACAACCAACTATGCTTAAAAAACCAAATACAAAAATAATTAACTACAGCTAAAATATTTCGACAACACCAACAAGATACTCGTATAAACATGATAAGAAAAAAATGCATGCACAAAGGCATTCACCGGGCTGGAAAATGGAAAGTGGAAAATGGCTAGCCATTGGCTAGAAACGTTTAAGGTTCATAAATGTTGACATGCTCTGTCATAATTGCTAATCATGTTCTTAGTCAATTCACTAAAAGAAAAAAAATTGCTTTAAAAACATAATTTAAACCATAAATGTTATAAGTATAATTAAAGTTTAAAATTACAACTTTTAGACCAGAGTACTATTTTCTTCCAAAGCCATCATCAAAAGCACCAACTTATCAACATACATCCTGCAGCAAATCATCAGCTGATACAAATACTTTGCAAATATGAAAATTTACTGTTTACATACTGGTTAGGTTGGTCACATTATCTGTCAATTTTTACCCCACTTAGATGAAATGGACAATAGTTCTGTTCTAAATAGCTTAATAATTTAAATAGTTGTTTTTTATATTCAATCAAGTAACAATATTTACAGAAATTTTGAGAACAAGTTTGATGCACTACCGACAGTATTTCTGCCCTTTTCCCATTATTGTATTTAGTTTTTTTGTTTACTGACTGCCCTTTTCTTTAGATGCCATTAATGCAGCGAGTTCACTTTAGTTTACCCCAGGATACAACATTTTGATTACCCCAGTGCCATGTACCGCTGTACCCGGCCCATCTGCGAGATTGTAATAAATAACAATAAAATAGTATAATAACAAAGTAATAAAGAAAGTAGTTACTCTACAATTTATATTTCAAGATTTTGTATTATATATTGCAATCGACTCTGAAGACCTCGCTATTACGAGCCGCCCAAATTTTTTCACTCACTCATCTTGCAAATTCACCCTAAAGCATAATACTGCATTTCTAACAATTGCCAGTTCTTCCACACTTATAATTGGCTTTTTATATAAATTTATGTATGTGTAATCTTGAAGGGCTAATATTGAAGTTTTATCCAAATATTTTTTTTAGAATTGTGTGATGTGCCTCTTAGCTTCACTATAAAAGGGAATTCATTAGGGCACTTTTTATTTCTGCAAAGTTGAAGTGGTTATGTAACTGCTCAATTTTCTTGACATAAAAATTATTTTTAGAGTTTTTTTTTTATGATTTCTGATTTATTAGAAAATAGTACAAATATATATATATAAGTAAAGCACAGTTACCACATTGTCCTTTGTGTCTTGTCCACAAAAAAAATTAATTCTGTAATAAATTTTAAATACATTACAAATTTAAACCTCATTTAGCCCCAGAAAATGATATAAGAGTCTTATAGATTTGTAAATAAAATAGTTATCGCAAAGTTTAAAATAAATAAATAATATCAGTAAGTTGCCAGTAAGCTTTAGGCCTAGTCTAATTCTGTTGTAATGTTTATAATGTGAGAATATTTTAGTTGCCATAGAGGCCACTAGCCTTACCTGGCTAGTACAACACACAGCCTAAGGGTTGTGGCTAAATTTGGCCTGTGTGTATGCCTGGTAACAGAAAAACATGGACACTCAGGATAGCAGACAAAAATTAGCAATGTGCAAACTACATCCAGGCTGTTGAAGATGCCTTTGTTCTAAGGTTGTGAAGAGGCTGTGATACAGGAGAACAGTTCGGGGGAAGAACATTCACCAAATATTCGGTCGCACAGAGATTTAGTATAGGTAACAGGTATGGTAGGAAAATTCATACTTGCAATGTGTACACAGCAACAGTGCTTACAGAAAACACGTTACATTAAAAACTGGTTGTAAATTACTGGTTCAGTGACAACACCAACCACAAATAGGATTGTGATGTACAATGAGAAGAACTTTTTGATAAAAGGTGGCTTAGAATTTTATGACCAAAGGTGCTGGTCGGGCCCATAAATGTGCTATGCAGCAATCAAAACACATGATAGCAGTGGCTAGGCTAACATTATGGTGGTCAAGTGAGGCCCAAAACCATAAATGAAGACCAGGTGAAGGTAGGGCAATTAGAGAAAAAACCATTTAAAGATAAATTATGACGAAACGACATATTACAGCTCAGTGATGGCACTAGAATGAATGTGCTATACTCCATTCATGGTTACTTCACACTTTTTTTTTAAAGCCCTGCTTAAGTTCTACTTTCAGATACCAATAATGTGTCACTTCACTACATATTAACGAAAACAATACCATGTTATGTCTAATATTTCAACTG
Organism: Clitarchus hookeri; assembly: GCA_002778355.1. Lineage (NCBI taxonomy): Eukaryota > Metazoa > Arthropoda > Insecta > Phasmatodea > Phasmatidae > Clitarchus > Clitarchus hookeri. The sequence goes on from NQII01002301.1 coordinate 157,039, forward strand.
TTAAATGGTTTGTTTATTTTATTCAGCTGTCCAAACAATGTTGGCATATTTCCAAGGTTGTGACACATAAATCTTCACAATTTTTCACAATATATAGGTTGGTTTTATGACCCTTAAGGAGGTCTGTATTGATAATGGTTCAAATGGTGTTATTTACAATATAGCACATTTGTGACTGTTTAATTAGGTAGGTGAAGGGGGACTATAGATGTAAGGTTGTTCCGATGAAAGGACTGCCTTAACCATAGTTAACATTGAAAAGAACTAACACCCAAAGAGTGAACTCAAGCACAGAACTCATGTTCCATATTTTATAATGCCTAAAAACGTCAACAAACTTATGGCACTTTTGCACTCACACTAACAGTGTGACTTTTATTTCCTTCATATTTTTTCAGCTTTCATAGGTTTTATTATTGCTTTTTTCTTCCTGACTGGGATTTAGTACTTTCAGACATTAATTTGGGGTCTGGTAAATATTCAGTTCACTGAAATATCAGGCACGTTAAAGAAACATGTTTTTGAACACCTAGAGGAAAGGTTCCAATTTGTGATATAAGAAAAGATGTGGTCTTTAAATAATTATCAGGCATAAACATTGTTCATGGTTAGAAACAAATTTTGTATATCCAAAACTCATCCTCACAGACATAACCAAAGTAAGGCATCCGGAACAGCCATTTTATTCAAACTTCTCTTCATTGGTCCAATTAAAATTACACATGTTTAACTATATTTAGACCTGAAACACATTTATCACAACTTTGGCACTTAACCAGGCAATATGTTAAAAGCATGTGTATAAACCGTATTTGATAATAGCACATATTTTCCAACAGAAGGATAATAACTAACACTACATTGAGCACCATTGAGCAATTATTCATGTCATCAATTTTGCCAATTTCAAAAGTCATAACCACCCCACTATCACATTCAATACAAATTTGATAAATCTTTTAACATTGAAATTATATTATAATTAAAAACAAGTTCATTAAGTCTTATATAAATGTAAAATCTGATAAAATTGATAAACTATCATTCGCCTCCTGCGAGTGCAGAGAAAGTTAACAAATATGGAGAACAAAGCAAGTTAAAGAAAAAAAACCTGATTTTCCTTCATAGAAAAAATACGTAAAGAGACTAGGGCCTATGCACTTTATTTTCCGTTGATACATACTGTATTTTCTGTTGATCAGACAACATACAGATAAATATTTTTTATACATAACAATGAAATATGATTCTACCAGTGCTATGAAAATGTAAATACTTCAGTAAGAGATATTTACATTAAAAATAGCATATCAGAACTCAAATTTTTTTTCTCGTGAAAACTATTCCTTACTGGCCATTGTCAACTCAGCACTGTTCTCACCACTTTTATTTCATAATGATTATGAAACNGTGAAAACTATTCCTTACTGGCCATTGTCAACTCAGCACTGTTCTCACCACTTTTATTTCATAATGATTATGAAAAAAACATTATATGTATACTTAATTTAAAGACAATATACATGTGAAAGTTTTGTTTAATCAAAATTAGAATAATTTAATAACAGTATTAAATGTTTCTTGTATATGATTTGTTTGAAACACAGGCAGACATTNAATCAAAATTAGAATAATTTAATAACAGTATTAAATGTTTCTTGTATATGATTTGTTTGAAACACAGGCAGACATTATAAACCTGAGGTGATTTTTCAAAGGTTTGTTTCAAAAAGTGTGAAGTAACTGTGAACAGACTACCAACCCAATGATGGTCAGAACAGACTGACTGAGTTCCATTTGTAATGCTCTGGAGAGCACAACCCCATAAAGATAGAATTAAATATGGAAGTGCAGTATAGAAATAAACAATGCCCTTTCAAAATATTACTATACGTATTACACCGCACATAATTATCAAATAAAACCAGAAAATGCATTTAACTCTTACAACACATATTTTACAGGGGTACATTCATTATGGACTATAGTGGTGCTGCTGTAACTTAGGACTTGACAGCTCTGCCAATGTCAGGCCACTTCTCCCCAGGAAAGGAAACAATTGGACGACTTAGGCATGGCACGGAGTGCCTACAGCTCCTCGACACAGACGTAGTGTTGCCANAGGAAAGGAAACAATTGGACGACTTAGGCATGGCACGGAGTGCCTACAGCTCCTCGACACAGACGTAGTGTTGCCATGTTTAACAAGACACACAACAAATGTACTTTTCAAAGCTACCCCCTTCCTTCCCTCTTTATTTAGGACACTGAGCCCACATTCCAGAACCTTGCCTTGTCCTCAGCTCTGAACAGTATTAACTTGTAGTTTGAAACTCACTCCTACTGGGGTCATTTACTGTTTTATATTAATTACATACTAACTGTAACATGCAAACCATGCACTGTTTTGTAGCATACCAGTGACAGAATGTTGACATAANTATTAATTACATACTAACTGTAACATGCAAACCATGCACTGTTTTGTAGCATACCAGTGACAGAATGTTGACATAAAAGACATGAATACAATGAACATACAGTAGAAGTTTAATAATCTGGCACCCGATATTTTGGTAAGCCCGATAATCCGGCATCGGCTCGGAACTCCCGAAAATGCTCGGCACATTCTGACCTTGGTGCGACTGCCGCTGTTTTTTGCCGGTCGTGTCTTATTGGGAGTATAAGTAGTTGTGCCCATGAATATTTCATTTCAATTGTGTATGTAAATAAAGTTTGGTGTGTTTTGTTTATTGACATGTAAGATCTTTTCTAAACTTTGAAAACCGGGTACAAGTTCAAAGGAATCTGGAGCCGCAAAATTAAAAACTTGGGACACATCAAAAACTGGATATTATTACTCGTCTCGAAAAAGTTGAAAACAGAAACTCTATTATGAGTGAGTTTTAACATAGGTTCGTCAACAATTTACGATATAAAAAGCAAAAAGATCAGTTAAGACAGTTTGTAGCTTAGTCAGTTACATCTAAAGCATTGATACAAAACAAACTTTGAAAAAACCAAAGTTAACCAGCTGGACAGTGTGTTGTACACAAGGTTTAGTGCAAAACATTGTGAAGGTAAGCCTGTAATAGACTCTACGATAAATGAGTAGGCCAAACAATTTCAACATGAAATGAATTTGCCAGTTGCAGACTGTGTGTTTTCTGATGGGTGGCTGCGTAATTTTAAAATACGGCACGGAATTCGTAAGCTAGATGATTCCAGTAAAACAAGATCACCCGATAATTATTTTGCAGTAGAGTACAGAGACACGTTTGACAGCAGTGTCCCAGAACATGCGTTATCACCTAGTCAGATCTATAATGCCAATGAGACAGGCCCCCCTATGGCATTGTTGACAATTGTAAGGCTCATCTTCCTTCTTCAGAATAAGTTTTTGGACAGATTTTTGCAATNCCCCCTATGGCATTGTTGACAATTGTAAGGCTCATCTTCCTTCTTCAGAATAAGTTTTTGGACAGATTTTTGCAATGTTTCTGCCAGCTAATGTGACATCACTAATACAATCTATAGACCAAGGGGTAATTCAAAAATTTAAAATTTTTTACAGAAACTCTTTTATCCAAAGCCTTCTAAATTCAGATTGCAGTGTTACGGAATTTGAAAAAAATTAAACATAAAGATGCAGTGTTTTCTACTGCCCTATCATGGAATAAAGTGAAAAAAGTAACTTTGCAGAGAAGTTGGAACAAACTTTGGCCTTGTGCTGCAATTGCTAATGAAGAAGGAAATGCCATTACAGACAGCTGTTCTGAGGTATTGGACACAATAAAAAATGTACCATCAAACAACCCCTTAAAATCTCTGTCACAGGACAAAGTAATGGAATTGGTTGACTTTAATAAAGATGAAGCCATTGTTGAAGAACTGACAGACAAAGAAATAATCTAAAGTGTTTTAAATCCACAAATGGCCAAGGAGGTTGAGTCTGATGATGAAGANAACTGACAGACAAAGAAATAATCTAAAGTGTTTTAAATCCACAAATGGCCAAGGAGGTTGAGTCTGATGATGAAGAAGGAGGCACTTCAAATCACGTTACTTGGAGTGAAGTTTCAAGTGCCTTACACAATTTCATAAATTTTGCGAAATNGAAGGAGGCACTTCAAATCACGTTACTTGGAGTGAAGTTTCAAGTGCCTTACACAATTTCATAAATTTTGCGAAATCCAGTAGACTCTACAATACTGCAGAAGTTATGAAATGACATATTTTAAGAAATGACTTTCAAAAAGGGAGCCAAGTCTCACAAACAGGAAGATAGACGAGACTACTTGTTTTAAAAATATGACAAATGTTTAACTTTGTACTGTTATCTACTTTTATTTTTAATGAAAACATTGTATTTATTTTGTGTGTAATTTAAACTGTGACTAATTCATTCACTTTTGTTAGTAAATTAAGTAAAATATCTGTAGGATTGCATGTATGTATATTGTACTTGCCATGGAAAAATCACATTTATTATCTTATTGTAGTAATATAATACTTACATTGTATACTTTGTAATACATATGTATTACTTATTTTCTTAATTACATCTGACAGTCGTCTCATCTGATTTCGGCAAATGGTCATTTAATGGCCTGGCATATTTAATAATTCGGCACCACCAAAGTCCTGAACGTGCCGGNCTGATTTCGGCAAATGGTCATTTAATGGCCTGGCATATTTAATAATTCGGCACCACCAAAGTCCTGAACGTGCCGGATTATCGAGCTTCCACTATAAAAGGTATTAAAGTCCCTTTGCACTAAATTGAGCTCTGGGGTAATAAACATGTGATATTACANGAGCTTCCACTATAAAAGGTATTAAAGTCCCTTTGCACTAAATTGAGCTCTGGGGTAATAAACATGTGATATTACAACATGTTATATTAAAAAATTTATTACATGTTTCATTTCAAAAACTGAATTACACCATTGATAGTAACTTCATTAGTGCAATAATAAATATGATACAATAAACAATAGTAATTAGAGCGAAAATTTATTTAATGTATTGTAGCAGGAAATTTATTGTTTTTTTTTCTTGCATTCTATATACTTGTGCTTATGAGTTGCAAAGACTCTGCTTTGCAACCACAACACTTTACATTTACAGCCCGTTATCACCTTCAGCAATTATGCATTTATCACCTCTAAACAACTATTTGGAATAGACACCGCTTGAAACGTTACTGCTGCATGTGGCATCACTGGACTCATCTGTCTGTGCCTGCCATCTATCTGTGTTGGGCGGGGTTGGTGCTTTGCTAGTCATTATGTGTCTCTCTCTTTCATTAGTGTAGCCGGAGCCAAGTCCATTCTTAGGCCGGCACGACTATAGTTCTAAGCTATCATGATTGACAAACTCAAGCGCATTCTGCAGACTTCAGGCACAAGTTGCATCCACAATTGTTTTTGTGTTAACTGGAATGCACTATGAAACTTGTGTGCACAATTTCTATCNTGCATCCACAATTGTTTTTGTGTTAACTGGAATGCACTATGAAACTTGTGTGCACAATTTCTATCATAATCTACCCTGGGCCCTACTGATCACTGCACTGCTCACAGAACACTCAGTTACCAGTGTTGTATGTAAGGTGAATGCAACATAGATATTGGTCTAAGAAAACCACATGCAACCAGTTGACATGTCTGTTAGTACAATATATACATCTATCATCAAAAATTTACTTTAAATCTACACATCTTCCAGCAACTCCCAACATATTAACTGTATGGGTCCCACATACAAAACCAACTGAGATATGTGAATTATGGGTTTTTATTTNGCAACTCCCAACATATTAACTGTATGGGTCCCACATACAAAACCAACTGAGATATGTGAATTATGGGTTTTTATTTATGGAAACGGTGATAGTATTAACAAAAAGTATAGATTTGGTTTACAGCAATTTGAGTAATTTTGCTGTAGTTGGAATAGCAGCGGCAATGTTTGACAGTGCATGTCTGAACACACTGCCCGTTTTAGTTTGTTTCCGTCCACTCCTGCACTCAGTCCGCTCTTTTCCTGACAAGTTATTTTCAGAGCAACTGCCATTCTCAACTAATTCAGGCAGATATTCTACAGGACAAAAATTTCAAATACCTCCTACCTCCCTTCCTTCTGTGTTTGGCTCTGAGATCTGTCACAAAACTGGCTTATCCAAAATAATCTCAAAGTTTTTTCACAAACTCTTTTAGGTCTACAAAATTCATAGTATCAGTTTCACTACCTCAGAACTTTCTTGCTAACACACATTTGGCTGCAACTACCCATTGGTTTCAGAGTAGTATGGTTTTCTTAAAAATTTATTTACAATTACATGTTAATTTGGAGGTGTCTTCAAGCCCCTTCCCATAACTACAGTAACTGTGGAGCCACACCAGATGTCATGGGGGTCTGGAATTCTGTTGTTTGTAGGTGCTGCTCCTGTGTCCCAATACCGCTTCCTTTTACATCCTTGGTAGTGAAAGGACCACACCCAGGCATATGCATTTCATCCCATCACTCCAGGCATGCAAAGTGGAAATTTTCCCTGCAGTCTTCAAACATGATGCGGTACTAACCCTCCCATAGGCAGTTCTCCAATGCACAATGATTTATTGCTTCTCTGCATATGAAGCAGTGGTAGGTAATTCTCTTACAGTTGCTCATGTATGCCTTCTCCTTGCCACCAAGTGTTTTATTCAGACTCTTAGAAGTATTTCCATCTATTCTTTGTTTCAGTTTTTTTGACAGCTTAAAGTGGCACCAAATGGATTCTTAGTCCCGAAAATGGGTTGCCAATTCATGTATATGAATTAAGGTCTTTCATGAGTACATCCATATAACAAACTGGATTTCAACATTGCAAAACTAGTTCATCATATGCAGTGTTTCTCCAAACACTGCACAGTATGGTATTTGGTCCCAAAACCTGGCCAAAAATATTTTATGCCACTAACAGCTACAGAACATCATTTTGTTTAAATTGTGGAGTGAAAAGTAATAATACAACGATTTAGTTTTAAAACAAAGCATTTATTCGTCACTACTACTATATTCTAAAACATTTACATTTATAAGGTCACTTTCTGATAACAGATTTTGAACATCAGATGATAATGGCTTTTTTTCCTTATATGATAAGCATCGCATCCCTGTAATTAGGGGGTCTGAAGTTAAAAGCAGCCTATTAAGGACATCCAAGTTGCAGGTCACACGCGAAAATTTTCTTGTGTAATTTAATCGGTATGACCTAATATGTTTGTTTCGGGCTTCTGCAGCTTCTTCGGATAACTGTCCTATAGGAAGAATTGCTTCCCTAATGACTTCGGCCCCATGTCGAAGTACCTTGTGCAAGGTTGGGGACATAGGGTAAAAAACTTAAAGTGTCACATATAATTCAGCTGTTTCTTGACAGTATATTTCAAAGGCATCAGTGTTGATTTTAAGACCGGAACACAATGTGTCCAAAATAACCTTTAGCCTGTAAATAAAGGTTTTTATCGATTCCTGTTATTGCTGCCGATATTTCGTATTCTTCGAAGAAACGCCTGCTGGTGTTGCCATCATTCGTATTTCCAAAATTGGCTTTGGGAATGTCAACTAAAGCCCGAGCTGGTGTTTGAAATTGTTTTGAATTTCCTTTCTTTTATTATTCACCACTTGTTTCTCTTCATTATTATAATGGTATATAACTCATTTCGAGTCATAGACCTCAATCCAGAAGGCCCTGTTAACAAAAAAAGAAAACTAAATATTAATAAAAAAAATTACTATTGTAGGGTATGAACCAAAAAAATCGTTAAAAAAGGGGGGCCGGTTTTGGGCGGCTGTTTTTTTTATAACTGTTTTGTATACTAAATACTTAATGTTATACAATAGTTTTCAGAGCTTAGGAATGTTCAGAAGTATAACAAAACCCTTAGTAAAAATTGTAAAGTACACATATATCATACAGTTGAACACACCTATGTTGTCAGCCGTGCTGACTCAAATTTGCTAGATTTTCATTACATAAAAGTAGTGTTACATTAAGTACATACCTGGGTTAGAAAAATCCATCACAAAAACAACCAGTAAATTGTTTATGCATAAAACCACCAGAGTTTATAAAAACATTAACATCTGAGCACATTGACAAATCACACAACACGCTAAGCGGAGGGTAACTTCAGTCTGAAAACATGGCGCGGTGAATCGTGCTAGCGCTTTGCGGTTTTCACCCTTTGTTGCTGTAGCTACCTGGCTTTTCGAAGAAATCTAACAAAGGGGTGGGAACCGGTTTAAAAAAAAAATTATTGGCCATGTTTTTAGGTCAAATACCATACTGTGCACTGGTGGAATTTTTAGCTCTGGTCAAGATTCTTGTTTAGTATCTATTAGTGAAGAGGTGGTGGGATATGCTAACAGCTTATTTGCAGAGTGAATTATACAACCTGCTTCCTAAGTTGACTGTTTCCAAAACTGACTTGTGTATGGGAATCACTCCAGAGTCAAGACAGCAAGTGGATAGAAAGTATACCCAAGACCTTGTTGGCACATCAAGGTGATTTCTGCATCAACTTAGTTCTGTACAGTCTTCATTTTTAATAACTAGATAAAAGAGAGATGAGGTTTGGGATCAATGGGAAAATTTAGAGTTAGCTTGGTGCTGTTTACACTTCAGCCAAACTTAAATAGGTCCTTGTATGCTGATGGGACCTCACCTACTTGTAGATGTGGTATTGATTTGGCAAGAATTTGGGCTATACAGCATCCCAAACCTATACGCAGCATGGGGTACTCTGCTGCATCATCATCCCTGTCTATGTGTTCATGCAGCTTGTAGTTATTTGGACACAAACAAGGAAATGGAAAGGCAAGGTAAGTGGACTCAGGTAAACTGAGATATATTCAAACATCCAGAGTCAAAAGAAATTAACCGCAAGGCCAAGGATAGGCTGGAAACCTCATTCTATCCAGAGATTCCCTCCCTTGACAGTGAAAATTGGCCCCCAGTTGAAGTCATTTCAAAGACAATCTTAAGTTCGGTGTCTCTTCAAATGAAACAGCTTGCAGACATCTCCAGTTTATAATGGCTATTAAACAAGTCTGTGACCAAAATTGCCACAGACCATGTCTCAGAGGGCCTGGGGCTGCACAATCTCACGTGCACAACTGTCAGACTAGTCCATACGTTAAGCTGACATTATGTTCTCAATGTCCTTCTGCTCAGTGTACGAGGACTCTGATGAAGGCATGAATACACTGCATAGTATACAAAGTGTGAGTGGCATGATGTAGTCAGTCTGACTCACACCCCTCTTGGCAGGTTGGATAGGTTTGGCAAGGGGTATGAGAAATTAGTGTGCATGCAAATAAAAGTGTATGAAATAATTTTGCAAGGTGGAAAAAAATATTAATAAAATAATTAATCAAGAACAAAAACTACATGATTTTCGCATGAGGGACGTCCCTTGCAACATCACTGTTATTTATAAAATATTTTTTATGTGTACAGGGCTAGTTTGAATTTCTCTTTAGCACATCACAAAATATTATTTTTGTTTTTATTATTGTATTCTGCGATACCAAAGGGCTACTGTAAAGTTTGTGTATTAAAAAAAAAAAAAAAAAAAGGATTTGTTAAAGTCGTTTATGTTATTTGAGCATGTACATTAGTTTTGGCATGCGGCTGGCGTGTCTGACCCAGCCATGCACCAAGAACCCAGCAGTCAGAACCTATGGCTCGCAGAGGCCAGCATGCATTACTGAGCTCTGGGCACCTTCATTTTTCTCACTAATCACTTAACTACAATAGACATAGATTCATGGAATCTTTTGCTTTTTGGTGCCCAGAAAAGCCACCTCACCTTCCCTGGGAATAACATTGACTGGGGAAGCATAATTTCCTTGTAATTTTTCATGTATGCGACTCCACGTTTTTGCTGCAAAGCCTACCCGGGCCGGCTCAAGCCGGGAACCACATTTAATTTGTGTTTCTGCTAACACCATGTGGAGCAAGATATATTGATGTGAGAAATATACAGTATTTCAACAAATCTATCATTTTGAGCACCACCTGTTGGTGTTTAGGCACACGGGACCCCAGTAACCAGCATCCAGGTATTATGTTTCCTATTAAATGGTGAAATTTAAATTTAGTTAACTTGTCTCAAGTCATAATACAGTTGTATCATGCATGCAGGTCAGCCTATAATAGGCATGTAATAATTAAGAACTGTAATTAAGGCATGAAAGGAGCAAAAATACCCCTTCATTTCTGGGATCTTCAGTCGCCATAATTCAACAGAGAATAACAATACATCCAGGTGGGCGACCACATGACCCTGAGAAACAGCACCAACATCATCACGTCATCCTCCAACAGCAATGGCTGGTGCCTAAATCCAGTAATTCCACTCTGTTCCTCACCTTGTGTACTATTCCTCAACCCAGGTGTGTCCCTGTTATGCAACATCTTGACATACTGTTAATTTATATAAATTCAGATGGACTACAAAAGTGTAAATTTGGTGGGAATTAGTTAATAGTTTCCAGAGAGAGGACATAAAAGCATAATTTTTCATGTGGTGCTTTCTTCCAAAATGGTGGACAAAAGAGTTTATTTGATGCTTGCATATTGTTGTTTGCCTATTCCTCCACCTTGCTGGTAACTCACCACCTCGGGTCAAGAGGATAGGTGGGAGTGAGTGAGTGAAGAGACTTGGGCAGCTCTTAACAGCGAGGTTTTGAGAGCCGATGAGGGTGACTGAGGTGAGTATGGAGCAGCGCTGGAATGAAAGGGCGAGGGAAATGGAAGATCCCCAAGAAAACCAGCCGACCAGCAGCATCGTTCGGCACAATTCCCACATGCGAACATCTGGGAGTGACCTGCCAGGGATTGAACCCAGTTCACCTCGGTGGGAGGCAAGCAGGCTAACCACTCAGCCACAGCTGCCCCGATAGGTGGGAGGCCATTATAGTCAGTGCCATCTGCAGATGATCCCGATGAGCACTCAATCTTCATTACGGCATCCTGCTGTTCCAACTCTGTATTGGAGGGCCATATCTGGGAATCTGTAGAGGTTTTTCTGTCATGATCAGAAGTCAAACATTGCCTTACAAAATAGCCGCCCAAAGGAGTAGCTGGGTGGAAAATGGCTTGCCCCCATTTTACTAGCAGCTGCCTCACTTGCATGCACTGCCTCTGCTCCATCCTATAGATATGCCACCAATCAGCTGCCTGCTGGCCTGCTGCTGCTGCAGGGTTGACCAGATTGCCTGGAGGACTCGTCACGATGGCTGGTAGCATTCCGGCATGAGTTTGGGGGGGAAGGATCCTTAGGTTAATAATGAATATTACAGTGGGTGTGGTGAACGAGTCTGTTTATTGAACCAATGTCCCTGGCTGCCACATCCACGGTACACTTTCCTTCTTCCCCAAGACCCAGGGAATGCCTACTGGCACGAACACTTGACCAAGGTCAGTTATATCTGGCTTACTTCCGCTTCCTGGCGTAGGCCATGCATGCTAAACCCCCTTGATGCCAAGGCGCAAGGGGCGGCAGGACTTTGACCATTTATTATCATATCTCCATATGGGTTAAACCCATATCAAAACATTCCCCATGCTTTAGATGGGTTACAGCCTGCCAACCTGACCTCGTCCTCTTCCTTGATTGGCCTCTTGTTGGGATGACTCCCCACACTCCTCCAGCAATTCCTACATTGCCGTCAACAAGCATGCAATGGCCAGTTATTGCACAAAATGTGACAAAACCAACCATCAGGTTGCCTGTTGCCAAAATTTTATGAAGATCTAAACAAACAAGGATGATCCACAAAGTTAACCAAACCAACAAAAATTACTCCATAACTGACTTTATCTACCATGGGCTAATTAGAAATGTTGTGGGTACGTTAGCATACATAGCTAATGAGTCAACTGTGCCCTTAGCATGCAACCATAAACCCTTGAAAAAGGCTTACTGTGCAGTTGGCATGCAAACATAAATCCTTCAAAATAACAATACACAAGACCTTGGAAATAACATTACTTGTGTCACATAAGTACGAGTCCACTGTGCCCTTGGCATGCCAAATGGTGAAACACCAAAAACCTTTAAAAACCGTTAAACACATTCTTGAAAAAACCAATAAATATAAATTTTCTCCTTAACATCTTGTATACATTTTCTCCTGAACAACCTGTATACACTTTTCCTTCCTGCACCTGTGGCACTCGTGAAAGTCAGGTCACACTGTGACCTATCTCAACAAATTCCAGTGGCCTATGTCACCATGTCCTTCTGTCAACTCCAGGGCCCTGAGGAGTCACAACCTTCTCCCTGCCTGTGACTTTGCCATATTGGGTGTCTGATAAATGCCAATTCGTTTTCCACCCATTCTTTCATACACCGGGCTGGTTACGGAAACATAACACCCAGCTGCCGCTTATTTCCTCCACTGTACTCTGCAGCAATAGTGCTCGAATTTCCAAATTGACTATAGTGCAGCTTAGGTTAAATTAACTTGCTTGCTGTGCACCGACATATGCTTATAAAACAAACACATCTCTTGAGAACATTTCTTATTAACTAAAATATTTACACTGGTGATGCTCGTGGCACACGCTAGCTTTACAGAATAGTATTTATCTAAGCCAACCTGCAGTGATGTGTTATTTTCAAGTACCATTGCGTTGTCGTCTCTTGTTGCAAGTTCTCTTTTACTGTCTTTCAGAGTTCATGTGTTTATGTCCCAGTATATAACATCACAAAGATAATGCTGATACTGACCTACCATAACTGTTTACACTTAGACACTTGTTACACACTATAATTCAAAGAAAAATACATCTACCTATTGCTAGGCTGGTAATAAACCTAATTATATTGTGCAAATTAATTACATAAATATACACACTATAGTATACATATATTATATTTTTAACACATTTATCAATTCTTGGGGTTCTCAGTCCCACTGCTACCCACAACTGGCATCAGTTTCTACTGATTGCTCCTTTCAGACTAGCTCACCATTATTGATTTTCACTTTTCTTTCTTTTCTTAAACTGTCTACCTTAAAACAGTTGTTTTAAAATACTACAAATTTATCTATTTTTTCATGCTCTCTCGAGTGCCACACAACTCACTCCCCACCCTTGTTGTGGCATGCACTGATGGAGGTCTTTGACCACCATGGGGTAGGCCACACAGCATATGTGCATGACATGAGCCATCACCACTGCCCATGCCACACATCATTATCCTCCAGCTGGCAGGTTCAGCTGAGGACTGCACACAGTGTCTGTCTCTAGGTGGGTGTGCCTCAGAGAGATCATACACAGAGTACTTCCCATGTGGGCAAGGAGGCGGCACCTTAGTGATGATGGAGCAGCTGGTACAAGGGCAGGGACACGGTGAGTAGAGGGCTGCTAGGTTCTGATTGGGGCTGGTTTCCATATGGCACAAACTCTCTATTGAGACCCCTATTTTTCCTCTATTGCGATTGCATATTCTGGTTTACATTCTGGGGTCACCTACGCTCCCTGTATCTGCCCTGATGACTCTCTATCTTGGCATGACACTGTCTCCAAAGGCAGAGCAGTAGGTTCTCAGACAATGTAGTTGAGCCAGGATTCTCACAGTACATTTTTTCCACATAGGTGGTATTCCAGGGTTCAGTGTCAGGACTGAGCATTTCATTACTCTGGAGTTCCTTGAGCTCGTTAGCAGTAGGGCTAATACAGTGGAAGTCGAAGAGGAGTGTGGACTAGGCGGGGATGCGTTTGTTTTCTGGAGTGGCTCCCATCCCTTGAAGTCTGGTGATTCACTTTCCATTGAGGACCCTTAGGACCCTTCCTACCGCAGGAGCATGGAATTTTGTGATGACCCCCGTGCGTTGGTGGTCCTTCCAGCAGGCTGCCTCTCGCTACACCTGGGAGCACAACTTCCGGTATAACCAGTGTTTCCCTGATGCTGGGAGGGTACTGCTCGATTTCCGGTTAGTCTTACATACTTGATGGCCCGGGTTGCTCGTGATCGCTATGGGCTCACTTCTTCAATTGATATTAAGGCATTACAATCAGGGGCTGCTCATTGCTCATATTTCCCAACCTGAATCATGAGATGTGAGGTTTCACCCTGGGCCCTAGGGTAACCCTGGGCCCTAGGGTCTGGTGTGCTCAGAGTATTTCATGCTTGTGCTGGTTGTGAGACCCTTGCTTCTACTTCCCCGGCTTCTGAGGTCCCTTGGCAGAGCTAGGTTTTTCTTTTCCCTATGGACCATGCAGCATTTTGGGTGGGGAATGNCCGGCTTCTGAGGTCCCTTGGCAGAGCTAGGTTTTTCTTTTCCCTATGGACCATGCAGCATTTTGGGTGGGGAATGTTTTTCTATACTACTGCCATCTGAGGTTGGGTGGAATGGCATAACGATTCCTTATGGCCTGGTTGTCCACATATCCAACACTCTTTCATTATGACTAGTTGGACTCATGGTTAGAACTTGTTAGCTGGATTGGGAAAGTCTCCAGTTACCATTCTGGACAGTTCCAGTTTCTGAAATCTTTCGGCACATCTGGACCTCCAAACTAGTTCCTCTACGTGTCTAGGTTCAGGCTCCCGCAGAGAAGCCCTGACCTAAACCTGCATAAGTTCTATGATTAGGGGCATGAGCTGGTTCATGTCCCCCTCGGGGTATTTTCTGCAGGATAAAGTATTCGCTGTTCTCTCCTTTGTCTTGTGGTTGGCCGTACAATTCCTTAGTCATCATGGCTGTACTGACCNGTATTCGCTGTTCTCTCCTTTGTCTTGTGGTTGGCCGTACAATTCCTTAGTCATCATGGCTGTACTGACCACCTCCCCAAATTGTGTTGCTATGTGGTCCTGTAGGTCCGACCCTGTCCTTATAAATTCTCAGTAACGCCTCCCACCAATGTTTGGCTTCCTCATGGAGTTAGCATCGTGTGGTACCTACCCAGAGGGTTTCTGGTACTTCCACTTTCCGTAATATTTCTTTGCAATGGGTCATAAACAAGGTAGGGTCCTCAAACTTCTTTCCCGGGAACTTTGGTAACAGCGCGACAATCTCTTGCTGGGTCCTTATAGCATATGCATTTCCTTGGCTATGCTGGGAGAGAATTTAATTGTGGCCTAGGGCTTCATTCTGACACCACCCACACAGGTGTAGGATAGATACGTCATATCCCACGGTTCCTCTGTCCACCCCAAGCATACATGGTGGAACTTGCTGTCACACTCCCTACACTGAATACAGTGATAGCAGGTCCCCTTGCATCTTTCGGATGTGAAACGTTTTATTGTGTTCTGACATTTTTCTGCATAGATAACACTCAATTTACCATGTCTAATTCTTTCCACCTTCATAAACACTTTATGAAAATGCACCCTGCATTTTGTACAATTTATGTGAGGCTTGTGCCTCTGCAGAGCAAATTTCCATATTATAGATCATTTTGTGTGTCATTGATGCCCTGTGCTGGTTTCTATCAGACAAATATGTTCTTCCAACCCCACTCACTCGCCGCAGACTGGTGTAGATAGGGGACACTTACAGAAAACGAGACGACAAGAGAAAAAAAATGGAAGTTACTTTACGTTTCTTAGGTGTGTCCCAAAACCTCCAGCTATTTGTATGCCCTACTCCTTTGACTGCCATTCGTTGTTTGCTTATTACTCCAACTTGCTGGTTACTTGCCACATAGGGTCAAGTCATGCCATTCGGGGCTGATCCCAATGAGCACACAGTCTCAATTCCCATTACATAAGGGAGGTCTCTAACTGGGAATCTGTGCAGATTGCCTCAGAGTAAACAGAAGCCAAACCCGCCCTTACAAAATTGTTGCCCAAAGAAGAAGCTGGGTGGAAACTGGTTTGCACCCATTGTTGTATTAGCAGCCACCTCACCTGTGCATTCTGTCTCTGCTCCATCCTGTAGATCTACCTCCAGTCAGCTACCTCCTCATCTCAGTTGGTCTGCTGCTGGGCTGAGTGGAGTGCCTGATGACCCTTCGTCGCAGGCTGGTAGCGTTCCGGAAAGAGTTGGGTGAGGGGGAGGGAGAAGGTTCTTAGACTAGTAATGATAATTACTGTGGGTGCGGTGAACTAGTCTGTTTATTGAATAAATGTCCCTGGCCAACATGCCCATGGCACACTTTCCTTCATCCCCAATACCCGGGGAATGCCAACCCCATATCCACGCAACTTGGGTGCTCACACATATATGTTTATTGCTCCCAGCCAGACAGCAGCACTGCATTTACACCGTCCTTTCCTGACAGAGAGAGAAGAAGAAATAATCCGGTACAACACGAGTAACTGCCCTACGTTCTCGGTGAACCGAGGAATATTACTGTCTCTGAAACACTGTCAAGATAGTCCTGTGATCCTAGTGAACTGAGAAACACTGCTCTTGACCCTGGCACACTGTCCCTATAAAGGCCGATCATGGGAGACCACTCAGGGTTAGGGTGTCAGAAGAATCAATCCCTTGCCAATCAGTTATAATCACAGCTGGCCGGTCGTCTATCTCTGGCACATCCGGGCCACGCATCTCTGGTACAGACACTTGACCGGAGTTACTTATATCTGGCTCACTTCTGTTTCCTTGTGTATGCCATGCACCTTAAGCCCTCTCAAAGGCAAAGTGCAAGGTGTGAGGGTATGCTGACCATGTATTATCATATCTCCTTAAGAGCCAAGCCCATTTTACAACATCATATACTGCCAGCATGTATAGTTAGGTTGAACTTGGTCACATGGTTTGGTAGATATAGCATACTATGCTAAAATGTTTAAGTGACCATTATTTTAAAAATAAATGACTGGCCACCTTAATTAAAACATATGGATTTACATAGTTTACAACAGTACTATTTGTTAGCCAAATTTGGTGGGAATTAGTTGATTGTTTCTCCAAGATATGACATGAAACTTTATTCGAAGGCACTATCTTACAAAATGACTGACAAAAGAGTTCCTGTACAGACACATTTGATGGTGACAATGGATAGTGTCAGAATACAAAGATAACTTGAAATTGGTTACATAGTCTCATCGACAGAGCATAAGTTAAGATGTTTATATGATCACCATTTTGAAAATAAGTGTCAACCAACTTAAAAGACATAATTTTATATGGCCTATCGTATGGGGGCCATGTTGATGTAGTGGTTAGATCACTCACTTCCCACCAAGGTGAACCAAGTTTTATTCCTGGTAGGGTCGCTTCCAGATTTTTGCATGTAAAAATTGTGCTGGACATTGCCGCTGGTCGGCTGGTTTTCTTGGGGATCTCCCGTTTTTTCTGCCCTTGCGTCCCGGCACTGCTCCATGCTTAACTCACTTCATCATCAGCTCTCAATACCTCGATGTTAAGAGCTGCCCAAATCTCTCCACTCTGCTCAGTAGGAATATGTTGATTGTTTCCAGATATATGACATCAAACTTTATTTATGTGGTACTTACTATCTTACAAAGTGTAGAACAAAAGAGGTCTTGTGTAGACACACTTGATTGTTGTAATAGATATTGCCTGCATACGAAGTTAAGTTGAAAGGTTACATTGCTTCATAGCAATAACAAATTAAGCTAAAATGATAATATGGTCGCCATTTTGAAAATAGGTGTCAAATCCACTTAAAATTTACAAATTTATACGGCTTACCACAGTACTAGTTGCCTGTCAAATTTGGTACAACTTGATTGATTGTTTTCAGAGATATGACATGAAAACTTTATTTCTTCATGTGGCACTATCTTACAAAATAGAGAACAAAAGTGGCTATGTGTTGGCACATTTGTGCTTATAATAGATACTTTCAGCATACAAACTTTGGCCAAAATGGTAAAATGGTATAGTAGATATAGCAAATAAACCTAAAATATTTATATAGCTGCCATTTTGAAAATAAGAGCCATGTACATTTAATTGTATATATTTACTTGGCCTAACACAGTATCACTTACACACCACATTTGGTGCGAATCAATTAAAAATTTTCTCAGATACAATGTAAAAGCTTTATTTTTTAAAGTAATGCTATATTTGAAAATTACGGACCAACAACAAGATCCATCTCTAAATTCAATGCTTATATATTGCAGTGTCAACATACAAAATGTGGTTCAAACCTGTTCAAAATTTAACTTTAAATGACCACCATTTTGAAAATAAGTACCAAACATAGTTAAAAACTATAAAAGTCTAATTCCCTTAGTAGGTACTATATATGTACAAAGTTTGGTGGTATTTGGTTCACGTGTTCACAAGTTTTTAGCGACACACGTACACACACCCACAAAGACAGAAAAGTGATCTCATAAGCCTATCTTTCCTTCAGAAAGTAAACTAACAGGCACGGAGGTAACAGCCAAAACATTATTTTACTGTTATTAGACTACATGCTGCTCAGCCAAGACTCCTAACACCATAGAAATAAACACTTTCATGCACCATGACCTGGGGTTGGTTCTGTTCATCTTGGTTAGAGCAAATTCAGAAATATTTCATTGCTCTCAGGCAGTGGTTCCCAAACTGGGGGGCAAATTTTNGCAAATTCAGAAATATTTCATTGCTCTCAGGCAGTGGTTCCCAAACTGGGGGGCAAATTTTAGTACACAATTTATTAAAACTAAATTGACATCTATTTGGCTAAAATATGAAGCTCCTGGTGTTACACTGTTGTGAGGATGTCTATAAAAACAAATCTCCAACATTCCTGATCTGGGCTTTGCTGTAAGAGGTTGTAATGCATACCTAAACATAAAATATACTAAAATAAAACTCTCTACAGCAGACGTAACTTGTTTAAAAAATGCTTTGTCGTCTTTAGTTACATCATTATTAAAATTACTGATATTACAAAAAACTGGTCTAGGAACATAACGACTTCTCCTTATGTAGCGTTGTTGACCCATTGTGACGTTGTGAACATTAATTGAGGTTCACGATCTTTATATACGAGACATCATCTGCTGGAAGACATACCATCTCAACGAGACAGTCGTCAACCAGAGTGGAGTAGTTAGCATAGCACAAGCACCAGTACTATATTCAAGAAAGAAAATGAAGTTCTAATTGGGAGACACCATCTGGATGTTCAGAAAACTAGTTGGTACAACAGGAGCTGTATATGTGTTGGGAAATTGTCAATATGTATATTTATCTTAATAAAAATTTTTTTTAATTTTAATTCAATTGCAACAAAATGGCTGAGCCCCAGTGCCATCAGGGAGGTTCACTTCAAAGTTCATTGTCATTTCAAATTGAATCGCCGGCTGTATATCTGAGGTTCAGATGACCTTGACAAGTCGTGACGTGTCGAGCGCTACCGGAAGTTCTTATCAGTTGCGCCGGATGTACATCCGCTGATAATTTAACCTTGCAGCGGCAGTGCCTAAGCTTACTGAGCACTGCCGCGGAGTTTACAGTAGTAGTACAGACAGTCATTGTGCAACAGTGCAGGGCTCGTATATAAAGATTGTGAACCTCAATTANGAGTTTACAGTAGTAGTACAGACAGTCATTGTGCAACAGTGCAGGGCTCGTATATAAAGATTGTGAACCTCAATTAATGTTCACATCGTCAGGAAATAGGAGCTGAGCGTATCCGAGCTTACTCCCCTCCACCACACGCCATTGCTAAATGCCAATGACCAGTGACAGCTCGGCTGAGTGCTTTACGAGACACCTCAGTCTGCGTGTGTTGTTGCATTATGTGAGTGTTCACGTGATGTGAGATTTGAATTGTTGTAGTTGACTTTTGATATAGTGTGATTTGAGTGAGAGAAGATATCGGTCAAGATTAGCTCAGCAAAGAAAAGCAAGTATAATGATGATTATATCAATTATGGGTTTATTTCTATGCTTAAAGATAATGTCGAATACCCTCAGTGTGTTATTTGCTATGAAGTATTAAGCAATGATGCCATGAGGCCTAATAGTCTTGAAAGACATTTGTCAACCAAACATACCTCTTTAAAGGACAAATCAAAGGGGTGTTTTGCTGCAAAATCTAAAAATTTATAACGCATGAAGTTGGATAGTACTGGATCTACTGCTCTGTCATCTGAAAAAGTGCTTGAAACTTCATATGAGCTATGACTTCTTATTGCTAAGGAAAAGAAAAGCCATATTATTGGAGAGACGATTGTTAAACCATACCTGTTGAAGGCAGCTGATATGATTCTTGGAACAAACAGTGGGCAAAAATTATCTCAAATACCACTTTCAGACAACACTGTAAAAGTATAAAACGTCGCATTGATGATATGGCCAAAGACATTNAATTATCTCAAATACCACTTTCAGACAACACTGTAAAAGTATAAAACGTCGCATTGATGATATGGCCAAAGACATTAAAAATCAGGTAGTTGATGCAATAAAACAATCACCGTTTTTTTGCTATTTAGCTAGACGAGAGTACAGACATTGCACAATGTTCTCAGTTAATTGTATATGTTCGATATATTGAAAACGAAAGAATGAACGACGAGCTACTGTTTTCTACGGAGTTGGTGACCACTACAAAAGCTGTTGATGTGATGGAAGCAGTATCAGACTTTTTTGACAAATATGAACTGTTGTGGAAAAAACTGATGGGCGTATGCACAGATGGCGCCCCTTCAATGCTTGGTTCTCGCTCAGGCTTCGTGCAATTGGTAAGAGAGAAAAATGCTGATGTGACTGGGATTCATTGTTTTATACATTGTCAAGTCTTGGCAGCAAATACGCTTCCAAATGAACTCAATGCTGCCTTAAAATTATGTATTAAAGTAGTGAACTACATGAAAAACAGTGCATTAAATACTTGACTTTTTCAAACTCTTTGTGAAGATTTAGGAAGTGATCACAAAACACTGCTATTTCATACAGAAGTACGCTGGCTGTCCAAAGGAAACATGTTGGCAAGATTATTTGAGCTCCGAGATGAAGTAATCACCTTCTTGGAATATCAGAAGCAAAATGAGCTAAGTGTGGACTTCAAAAAACCAAGAGCTCAAGTAATGTTGGCTTATTTGTCAGACTTCTTTGACTCGTTGAACAGCCTTAACTTAAAATTGCAGGGCGGAGACTCAAATATAGTTACTCATCGTGATGCCATCAAGATGTATATTGAGAAATTGCAACTTTGGAGCGTAAAATATCAGCAAACCCCTGCAGTTATTCAAATTTCACCAAAGTAGTGTCAATCTCAGAAGAAACACGCTTCAAGGAGGTTTTTGAAGGATCACATTTGAAAAGCCAAATATCAAACCATTTGGAGAACCTCACTGAAGAGTTCAGGAAATACTTCCCAAACACTTGTGACGAGAATATTTACAGATTGTCAACTGACCCATTCAATGTCAACATAGACTCCCTGCCAGAAGCACTGCAAGAAGAAGGTTTGGAAATAAAAAATGATTCCTCTGCCAAATATGACTTTGACAAAATGGACAAATCATCATTTTGGATAAAATACTTCAAAGTGTATCCCAGTGTATCACAGGAAGCTCTTTGATTATATTTGCCTTTTTCAAGCACCTACTTGTGCGAAAAAGCATTTTCAACACTTGTGGCAATAAAAACAAAGTATCGGAACAAATTTGATGTTGCTAGTGACTTGCGTTGTGCCCTTACTAAAACGCAACCAAGAATAGGCATACTAGTTAAGAAAATGCAAGCTCATCCATCTCACTAACTTATTTTTCTCTTACCAGTACTTCTTTAACTTAAATTGAAACTTATAATGTTGTATCTTGTGACAGCAAAAATAAATGTTTTGTTTTCAATGTAATACTTTTTTTTTTTTTTCATATGCCCATACAATTTATTGTGTAAGGGGGGCGTGGGAGGCTTTCATTTCAACAGGAGGGGGCAAAGTACAAAAAAGTTTGGGAACCCCTGCTCTAAGGTTACAAGGCTAATGGAACCTGACAATGAAGGCATAGCTTGCAAAATAATGGAGCTTTCACACTGAAGTGACAAGTGCCAGGTGACAGGTGGCAACAGTGCATGTGGCATGCCATGTGACACATCACTTGAAAACTAATATAAATAATCAAATGCAACATTTCACACTTAAGTAACATGGCATGTTACATGTGTAGCATGCCATTTACCATGCTACACCAGGATCAGCTGGGACCATTTTTTTAGAGCGTGCCATGAGCCTTTTCAATGACGAATGTGTTATAAATGTTATAGGTGCAAGGTGAGACTGGTCCAGTAATGTCAAATGGCAGGAAATTTTCCATTTTTTGGAGAAGTTTTTGTAGTTAGTGGTGAAAAGGTAGAATGGGTAAAAATGGGATAGTGAAACTTAACTACATATTTATTTGTATTTTCATATCAAGTTTCACAATCTGTTAAATTATGTGCTTCAACCAATATTGTCAAATTTATAATATTAATACTTTTCATAGATACTACTTTTTATGAATAATAATTTAAACCTGGATTTCCAGTGATGTTTTCTGTAAAGGTTTAAAGAAATTTACAGTGTAGTTCTACAATATTTTCTTCTAGTAGTTATCACAACAACCAAAGCAGTAACATCTACATCATTGTCTGACATTCTGCAAACTGAGCAGGAAATCAAGCGGCATGTTACTTGTGTTGACTCTTCGGTCTGAAACCACCATACCATGTGTCACATGCCACTTGCCTTCTGCCACCTACCACTTGTCACCTCACAATGAAAGCCCCCAAACACTGAAAAAACTGCAAGTGGTGATCAGCACCTGTCTAAAAATGTAAGTCAATGGTTGAAGGAGAGGGTTCCCAGCCATACAAGGAATCTAAGTTTCTGCTATCTCTTTTGCACTTGAAATCTTCCCTCTCTCCTTAGCTTACATGTTTCACTATTTAGCCTGTGGAAGGATAGAATCAAATGATGGCCAGTTGCTGGACTGCTTTAATTTAAAACTTCTGGCAGCTCACTGGTATGCCGTCTTGGACAGGTAGGTAGGTATAAATCCATCACATTCTTTGTGTCCAAGTGTACAAGAAATTTGTTACCCTTTTATAGCATTCTAACCTACTCCATTTGCGAGAAAAGAGCCCCGACAAATAATACCTCCAATACCATGTAGGTAGGCAAACTGAACGGCTTCTGTGGCGAACATACTGCTAGCTGAACTGCAAGTGATACCTGCATCTGTGAGCAATAATGTGCGCATTCATCATGAGCAACCACATACCGGCAGCAGAAACTATATATGTTGCATTCTGTCTTATACTGCAATATTCCATAATCAAAATGCACAAGTGCATGCTTACAGAGCTTACGGACATAATTTTTATTTATGGTGAAGCCAAGGGACATAACAAATTAGCTGCACAATTGAATCTGCAAAGGTACCCTACCAATAGATGACACCCACCCAGCACACACAATTTTTTGTGAGTATTGACTGGTGCTTACAAGAATCTGAGAGTGTCCTGCCAAACTATCAAGAATGTGTCCATAGTGAAGAGTGCACCAAGACAAACTTACTATAGCGAAGGAATAATCACCTACCAGCAACTGCACCACTGCTCATGAGGTGGGGTGGGTTCATCTCTCAGTGGGAATGTCTTGAATGACTAACTACTATACATGTACCAAAGGGTTAAAGATCAAGGCAGTGGGCCACCATTACTTTCTCCCCAGAATCAATTTCTATGCCTGTTTTCTGCAGCAAACAGTTTGTGATCGAGTGTATCACAAGTGGGTGCTCTTTACAAAGTATTTTTAATTCGTGATGGCATGTATAAAAATGCAACCTCCATATATGTGGGATGATGAAAACCCACATGCTTTTATTTTTAAAGAACATGTGGGCTGGCATATTCAGTGATCATTTGGTAGAACCATACCTCTTACCAGCACATCTTGATGTTTATGTCTTCCAGCAGTTCCTGGAACAAACACAGAATAATAGCTGCTTGTGATACAAACAAAATCAGCCCCCTCTTNTTATGTCTTCCAGCAGTTCCTGGAACAAACACAGAATAATAGCTGCTTGTGATACAAACAAAATCAGCCCCCTCTTGAGCCAGATAATGTGACAATTGATGTTATGGTGTTGTAATGCAAGCATCGATGTAGGTGGACATCATTTTGACCACCTGTTGTAAAGTGTCTTTGACAACCTAATAAATGTATTAATGGTGCATCATGTAATAAACAATCACAATTAAAACCCATGTTATCCCAAATAAATAAAGTGACACACTGGCACACAAGCCACTATTTTGCCTACCTACAAGGTACTGGATAGCAACTCTTATTTATAGGGCATGTTTTCTCGCAAATTAAAGGGGTAAAAGTGTTACAACAAAGCAACTTTTTTTGTATATTTGGACACAGTGATTGATAAGCCATCTTGTATTTTCAGCAAATACTCAGGGCTACACAATTTCTTGAGATACCCTTACAGAGATTTATGATGTTCATTTGCTTATGCAACTCTAATTGTTTTCTATATTTTTATCTAAATGCTTGCTTGTCACTTTATAATTTTCGAGGGTGAATAACACCCTTAATAATCACAGTAGATCACAAATTGTGGATATCTTTTTCACCTGATTTTTCACATGGAATCATTTCTCAGCCTTTTTAACACACAAGAACATTTTGAATAACCATTACTTACCAGTACGTTTCATAATCCTAAGCTGATCATCTGGCTTCAACAGTTCAAATCCATAAAGCTCTCCAACACACTTGAGGTGGCCAGTAGTAAAAACACAGAGGAAGTGGTAGCAAGCTGGAATTTTAATATGTGGGTCATCTGTCTGTAAAAAAATTTTACTTATTAAAAACAACTCACAATGCTTAACTTATCAAAGAGCTTATAATATACAATGTGATTCCTATTCAATATTAATTAACAACCGTGAGAACAGCAATGTTGGTAATGGCTATTAAGAAATAGTTCACAGTTAAACTGTTGTTGTAATGTAGTTTTTGGTATGCTATTTGTAAATTAAACGTTTCCTTTTGAAATATTTACATTTTCAGGTAGCAATGATAGAAACATATTTTATTGCTACTATTAAAAATATCAGCAGAAAATATGGCACATAATCCCTAGTGACCTGATGTTATTTCATCCGAGGAAGAAACTTGAATAGGCAGAGAGGAGCCTATTGGTTTTTTTATACCTCTACAAGTTTCGCAGTGACAGTATCTGGAAAAAGATACACATTTTCAATTTCAGCATATTTCATACTTATTACATACAGTAAACATAATGATGTTTGAATTTGCAACTTAAAATTGAAATGAGATTTTAAAGTTTAAATACCTATAATACATAGATGTGATTGCAGAACAGTTAAAAATTGGAAGTTGAAAGTGGTGACATGACATGATGTGTTGCTTTTTTGCTGAACCAAGTGTTACTTACTTTTTCTTCCTGCAAAAAATATACTGGAGAACCAAAAAAACTGGTATAGACGTGCGTATGCAAATAACAGAGGTATGGAGCCAATCAGAGTAACGTGATGCGGTCGGCAACACCTATGTAAGACAACAAGCGTCTGGCAAAGTTGCTAGATCGGTTATTGCTGCTACAATGGCAGGTTATCAAGATTTAAGTCAGTTTGAACGTGGTGGGACATAGCATCTCCGAGGTAGCTATAAAATTTGGATTTTCGCGTATGACCATTTTACGAGTGTACCGTGAATATCGGGAATCCAGTAAAACATAAAATCTTCGACATTGCTGCGGCAGGAAAAATATTGTGAATGAACGGGACGAATGACAACTGACGAGAATCATTAAACGTGACAGACGTGCAACCCTTTCTCAAATTGGTGCAGATTTCAATGCTGGGGCATCAACAAGTGCCAACATGCGAACTATTCAACGAATCATCATTAATACGGGCTTTCGGAGCCGAAGACCCACTCGTGTACCGTTGTTGACTGCACGAGACAAAGCTTTATGCCTCGCCTGGGCCCGCCTACACTGCCATTGGACTGTTGATGACTGGAAAACCGTTGCCTGGTCTGACGAGTCTCGTTTCCAATAGTATCAGGCGGATGGACGTGTACAGGTATGGAGACATCCTCTTTATCCATGGACCCTACATGTCAACAGGGGACTGTTCAAGCTGGTGGAGGCTCTGTCATGGTATGGGGCCTGTGCAGTTGGCGTGAAACGGGACCCCTGATACGTCTAGATACGACTCTGACAGGTGACAGATACGTAAACATCCTGTCCGATCACCTGCACCCATTCATGTCCATTTTGCATTCCGACAGACGTGGACAATTTCAACGGGATAATGCAACACACCACACATCGAGAGTTGCTACTGAGTGGCTCCAGGAACACTCTTCCGACTTTAGACACTTCCATTGGCCACCTAAATCACCAGACATGAACATTATTGAGCATATCTGGGATACCTTGCAACGTTCTGTTCAGAAGAGATCTCCACCGCCTCGTA
Source organism: Clitarchus hookeri (assembly GCA_002778355.1). Classification (NCBI taxonomy): domain Eukaryota; kingdom Metazoa; phylum Arthropoda; class Insecta; order Phasmatodea; family Phasmatidae; genus Clitarchus; species Clitarchus hookeri. The sequence continues at coordinate 183,478 of NQII01002301.1, forward strand.
CTCCCATGGATTTGTGGACTGCCCTGCAGGATTCATAGTGTGAATTGCCTCCTGCATACCTTCAGACATTTGTCGAGTCCATGCCACGTCGTCTTGCGGCACTTATGCGTGCTCGCGGGGGCTCTACACAATATTAGGTAGGTGTACCAGTTTTTTTTACTCTTCAGTGTACTTAAAACTACAAAGTCAAGAAGTTTGTACACATTGAGGTTTTTCCAACCTACCTAGGCAAGATACAATGTTGTGATAAATCTGTTATTCCATGGCATGAATAAATGTACTGTAATTCATGTTGTGTCAGTTGCAAGTGAAATGTCCACTGTTGCACCTCTGTTGTGGCCATTATGCTAGGCCAGCAAATATTGGACTTGCGAGATTTATATATTTTAACTGCAAACTGTTTGTATAACTAAATTAATTATTTTAAAGTCAGGTATGTTTATATATCACAATTTTATAACTTTACCCCAGGTGTCTAAAACACAATTGTGTAATGTGCTTATATTTCTGTGAATTGAATGTTTGCCACAGTCCAAAAAAATTACTAAAGCCCAGCCAAAATTTTTTAAATAAATAGTTAAATAAACCTAGTAAAAACTAAGTTTACAAAGAAATATAAGTGGAATAAAAGTTATAGTAGTCCTATTTTTGTGCATGTTCACCACTATCTTTAAGTTTGTCACTGCTACGTACAAAAAATAAGCAACACGAGTTGTATGCATGGGTTTACTGACTTTTTGTTGCACTGGTTGCTTCTTCATTTTAATATTTATTCCAATTGAGGCTGTCATTTTAACTAAATAGCCCAACATACATCAATAACAAGATGTTAAATACCACAGTTATTTCCCCCACAGTTGTAACAGTTAAATAATGCAACTGCAAAAAATTAATTTTTATACAGGGGATGGACAAAATAATATGAACACCATGCAATAAGGTACATTTTGTTGCATGTTGGCAACACTGCTTCAGTGTAAATAATGTGACGCATATGTATTGCACAGTTTTCGTGCCAAGTCTTGTAGGTTATATTTCAGTGTATTATACACTTTGTTCTGCGATGGTTAAAAAAAGCGATCGGTGAAATGTGTGATCTCTCAGACTTCGAAAGAGGGCAAATCGTTGGTGCTCACTTAGCGGGAGCGTCTACAACGAAAACAGCTGAATTGTTTAACGTTTCATGAGCGAAAGTGTCCATGGTAATGACAGCATACACAAAACATGGTAAAACATCATCGCTGAAGAGGAATAGTGGGTGAAACCCANGGTTAAAAAAAGCGATCGGTGAAATGTGTGATCTCTCAGACTTCGAAAGAGGGCAAATCGTTGGTGCTCACTTAGTGGGAGCGTCTACAACGAAAACAGCTGAATTGTTTAACGTTTCATGAGCGACAGTGTCCATGGTAATGACAGCATACACAAAACATGGTAAAACATCATCGCTGAAGAGGAATAGTGGGTGAAACCCAAAGCTAACTAACAGAGACCAATGAACATTAAAAATAATTGTGGCCAGACAACATAACACTACCGCGGAAAAAGTGACAGCAGAACTCAACACTCACTTGAGTAATACTGTTGTGACAAAAACAGTACGGCGGGAGCTCCCCAAAGTTAACGTTCATGGAAGGGCTGCAATTGCGAAACCCTTTATAATGGAAGCCAACGCTAAACTGCGAAAGAAGTGGTGCACGATCATAAAACCTGGACACTTGATGATTGGAAGAATGTGGTATGGTCTGATGAATCATCGTTTACATTGTTTTAGACAAACGGCCGGGTTTATGTATGGAGAACCCCACAAGAAGCCTACAATCCGGACTGCCTGCTTCCTACAGTCAAACATGGGGGAAGTTCCGTTATGATTTGGGCGGCTATANAGACAAACGGCCGGGTTTATGTATGGAGAACCCCAAAAGAAGCCTACAATCCGGACTGCCTGCTTCCTACAGTCAAACATGGGGGAAGTTCCGTTATGATTTGGGCGGCTATATTGTGGTATTCAGCTGGTCCTCTCATTCACATCACTGGCCAGATTACTGCGAATTAATATCTCGACATCCTCAATGATGAAATTCTTACTATGACTAGCATATTGCTGCCAAACACTGCCATATTCCAAGATGATAATGCGCCCATACACACAGCCAAAATAGTTCAGTCTTGGTTTGAGGAGCATCAAAATATCATTAAACATCTTCGCCAGACCTCAACATAATTGAACCATTATGGGGAGTTTTAGAGCAGAGAGTGAGGAGCAGATTTCCATCTCCAACATCATTGAAGCAATTGGTGGATGTTTTGGTACAAGAATGGGACAACATTCCGTTGGAAACTATTCAGACACTCTACGAATCTATTCCGCGAAGAATTGCAGCTGTTCTAAAAGAAAATGGTGGCCCAACACCTTATTAATAAATAAATATTGTGTATATGTCAGGTGTTCATATTACTTTGTCTATCCCCTGTATGTTTAATGTGCTATTTCATGAATAATGTGAATAATGCAAACATGTTAAGAAAATTAGAGTTCACAGGCATAACAATATGTTAAATAATAACCATATAAATCATCATCAATACAGACATTGTTAAAAGTCATAAAGATGACCTAAAGATGGTCATATGCCTAAATTGTGAACATTTATACATAATGCTTTTTGAAATATGTAGCATTGTTTGAACAGCTCAAAACAGTAAACAAAGCATTTGACAGTTTAAACATTACAAGTCACATGGCAGAATGTTTGTTTACATCTAGCAGAAGGATACGTTAACTGTACCCAAAATTAGATCTATAGTACGGCTTAAAAAAAGTGTGAAGTAACCGTGAATGGCCTATAATGCACACCTGTGCACTCCATAAACAAAATATTGCTGCATTACTGCAGTGTGTCTTCAGCAGTCTTTAGGCTTCGAGGTAACTTGCATCCGCTGTCAACATAAACTGCTTTCCATCAGCACTAATTGAAAAAATTAAGTTAATTAATTATAATTACTGATTCTAACTCAACCCACATCCATCAAATCATTTAACCTTCATTTCATACAGCAGACAACGGTCTGCATAGACCCTTGCATCTCTACCATAAACAGGGACATTACGAGTAAACTGTTCTTGACAGTCACAAACAAAACACACATCCACTGAAGTTCTCTGAATCAATAAAAAATATCGCAAATATAATTAAATGCATTCTACCTAATTTTCTTCAAGTTTCTCCAGGTTTTCAATTAATATAACCAACTTCAACTATATGTAGACACATTAGCCAGGTCGGCATACTGCATAAAATTTCCAGACCCTGCGACCAGAAACGATGTCAAAATACAGCAGAAAGCAATTAATGAAATCTAACGTACCGTATCAATGACAAAATATACTGAGGTGACAAAAGTCATAGGATACCTCCTAATATCCTGTCGGACCTCCTTTTGCCCGCCGAAGTGCAGCAACTCGATGTGGNGACAAAAGTCATAGGATACCTCCTAATATCCTGTCGGACCTCCTTTTGCCCGCCGAAGTGCAGCAACTCGATGTGGCATGGACTCAACAAGTCATTGGAAGTTCCCGGCAGAAATATTGAGCAATGCTGCCTCTATAGACATCCATAATTGCGAAAGTGTTGCCAGTGCAGGAGTTTGTGCATGAACAGACTTCTCGATTATGTCCCATAAATGTTCGATGGGATTCATGTTGGGCGATCTTGGTTGCTAAATCATTAGCTGGAACTGTCCAGAATGATCTTCTAACCAATCCCGAACAGTTGTGGCCCGGTGACATGACGCATTGTCATCCATAAAAATTCCATCGTTATTTGGGTACATTAAGTTCATGAATGACTGCAAGTGGTCTCCAAGTAGCTGAACATAACCCTTTCCAGTCAATGATCAGTTCAGTTGGACCAGAGGACCCAGTCCATTCCATTTAAAACAACCCACACCATTATGGAGACACCATCAGCTTGCACAGTTCCTTGTTGACAACTTGGTTCCATGGATTCGTGGGGTCTGCGCCACACTCGAACCCTACCATCCGCTCTTACCAACTGAAATCGGGACTCATCTGACCAAGCCACGGTTTTCCAGTCGTCTAGGGTCCAAACGATATGGTCACGAGCCCAGGAGAGGCGCTGCAGGCGATGTCGTTCTGTTAGTAAAGGCACTCGAGTTGGTCTTCTGCTGGTATAGCCCAGTACAGCTTAACTTTGCGCACTGTCCTAATGGACACGACCGTCGTATGTCCCACATTGATTCCTGCGGTTATTTCACGCAGTGTTGCTTGTCTGTTAACACTGACCATTCTGTGCACACATCGTTGGTCTCGGTCATTAAGTGCAGGCGGTCGGCCACTGCGTTGTCCATGGTGAGAGGTTATGCCTGAAATTAGGTATTCTCGGCACACTCTTGACAATGTGGATCTCGGAATGTTGAATTCCCTAAACATTTCTGAAATGGAATGTCCCATGCATCTAGCTCCAACTAACATTCCGCGTTCAAAGTCTGTTATTTCCCGTTGTGTCAGAAACCTTTTCACATGAATCACTTGACTACAAATGAAAGCCCAACCAATGCACTGCCCATTTATACATTTTGTACGTGATACTACTGCCATCTGTATATTTGCATATTGCTATCCCATGACTTTTGTCACCTCAGTGTATATATAAATGTTTTAATTATTATGTGGATAAATATTTTATGTAGTCTATTTGCAGTATCATTACATTTTTTTAATCAAACTTTGAGAAATCCCCCATGTATGACATGTTAGGTTATTTCTTAAATATTTAATGTAACTTAAGCATTTTATACTTGTGTTATCATAAAAGTATCTTATTTTTGGCTAAATTGAACTTTTACTTATATTTTATCTATCAATTAAAACATTTAATTAAGATTAATATGAGTAAAAAAGGAGAAAAAACACGAGCGTTGGTAATGCCTAGTAAGAAATAGTTCCCATGCAAAATATTATTGAACTGAGTATGCACAAATGTGGTACGTTGTCCCTGTNTATTATTGAACTGAGTATGCACGAAAGTGGTACGTTGTCCCTCTGGTGTAATTTTTTTAGCTTTGTTTGCATGAAGTGGAGGAATATCCTGAAAATAGAACTTTAGCAGGGCTTCAGAAAAGTTGAAAGTACAGTAAATCCTTGATTAATGGATATTTGTTTAATGGACAGTTGTTATAATGGACATGCATGTTTGTTTCTTTCCATTTGTACAATGGATGTAAAATTTGTTTTAACAGACATTTCCGACCAGTTATTTTTAGCAGACAATTTGAATCACTTCATGGGCAGCCTGTACCACACGCTGCGTTGTGTAAACAGTGGCGATGCACTGCATTATTCCATACATCTGGCAACATCTTTTGGCTCTCCCCTCTACCTCTTTGTGACCTATTTTTCAGCACAGGCACACAAGGTCTGGAGAAAGGGGGTGGAACTTATCGCCTATCAAACTGTCACAACATGCGCAGCCACTGAAAACATAGAACAACTATTTTTTGCTCTCAGGAAGGAACAGGAAAATATGCAATGTAAATTCCTAGCAGTTTTATGACCAGCCATTGTCCTTACTTCATGCATCGTGGCGTTCATTTGGAGTTAACACTATCAGGAATTACATATAGATATTAAAGTCTACCTTGAAGTTCATTTTGGTGTGTTAACGTTATTTTTGTTGAAGTTTTCACAGACTGTTTGTTACATTCCATAATCATTATCTACTCTGTGCGGTAGAATGACTACCTAACAGGCTGGACCTGCTACAAAGAAAATCCGGCGATCTGTTACGCGTGCCACAAAAATAGATATGGTGTTACACTGAGTCAGGTCAGCGATGTTCAGACATCTTCAGCTGCAAAAGCAGTGTCTGGCAGTGAAGATGTAATGAGTGGGTGTAATTCAATTTTCAGTTCCATATGGTGTTTGTAGAGTTTTGATTACTTTGTAAATTTTATCTAGTGAAAGTGTTTTTATTTTTCCAAACCAAATATAATTTTCAAATTTTTAAACCTTAGACAGTGTTTCAATGAGTTTGTTAATTCATGGTCATGTGGTATAGTGTGAGCACACACGATGTAATAATAGTGATATTAATTGTTTGTGAGAATCTCTTGGCACAAATCATTCCTGGGGAAATCAGTTGGTATTGAACTGACGGCCTCTCAAATACAGTATGGCATGAAACACGCACGGCCACAGCGAAAACCAGTAAGGTTGAGATTATTTTGTACTTCATGCATGTTACATTGTTTGTAGGTTATAGAACTAAAATATGTTTTACATTTTCACTATGCAATGTAATATTTTCTGAGCATGGTCAAGTTTAAATTTTACATGCGTGACATTGCTGCCTGTGTGACCTGGGCCATCGGGCAGGACATGAAAACTGCTGCACTGTAAAAATTATAAAAAAAATTTATCACCATTTTTTAACTTGAACTGTTTCTTAAATGCAATGAAACTTAAAAATAAATGTAAGGTGTAGCCTTCCAAATATCTATGTTTTAATGTAACTAGACTTTAAAAAATTTGGCGCGAAACAGTAATTCAGGATATATTCAAAACCATCTGAGATGGAAAATTTTGTAGAAACATTTGTCGTATATAATTTTGTTACTGACAATTTTGGTTCCATGCATTTTTTTCTACGACGCACCATTTTTGAGATATTCTGCGAAATGTAGGCATTTCTACTCAGATTGAGGAACGTAATTTTGGTCGCTAACATTGTTCCTTATTGGAGAATGTGCTTTAATTAACAGACATTTTGCATAACGGACACTTCCCAAGAACATAGCCTGTCTGTTAATAGAGGACTTACAGTGATCGTGAATGCACTATATTTGGGTTATTAACTGCCATATAAATCATGGCATTAAGGGAACATAAACTTGGCAATGGGAAAGAAGTAAAAAAAAGTAAACAAAACAATATACCTTGTAACTTAAATGATGCATCAGCTGAGGGATGTTATAAAGTTGTTAGAAATACAAATGTGTTGTAATTATGTCAATGTTAATATGTATGTGCATAAAAAACAAAGTGCGGTAAGGTCATTCTCCTGAAAATGTACTTTTTTGGTGCCAAGATGTCATATTTTATTTTTAGTTAATTATTTTTTACTATCTTTAGAAGTAAAGGATTGTAACAACTGCCTGAAAGTAGTAGTCATACAGGCAATCTTTTTATTATGGAGATAATGTATAATTTAATAAAGTAGTAATGCATGGAGGTGACATGAGGATGCCTGGAGGTGACATAGGCAGATGTGGTACATGAACTGGTCCAGGTTGTAAATAAACAATTGTAAATAAACTTTCAACTGAAATTTGAAGAAAAAAAATATTTAGGTATATATATAATTTTCTAGAGAATAGTTTTTAAATATATAGTGTTCATTTAGGCGAATTCCATTAAAATGGCCTGAATACTCTTCACTGAAAACAGTTCAACAAAAACAAAGATTTATGTAAACAAAACAATATGCAATCTGTAAAATGAGTGTTATTCACTTTAAATTATCTGTTACTGCTTAAGAAAAATTATAAAGAGAAAAATCACATTTACTATTTGGATTTGATGATTGTAACTTTTCATGTATATTGAGCAATGTATCAGTAAGAAAACATTTTTTTTCTTTCTTTCTTGTTATGCATTCCTTTTTACCATCACAAAGCTGACTGTTCTCAACGTTTTCCAGAAATTCTTGCTTCGTCCCACGATGCAAAACTTTATATACCTTCTTTCTCTCTGGGTTTTTTCCATATTCAACTGTTCTCTTTGATGTCAATGAAACTTCTGATTGTAAGCACAGATATTTTTTTATGATTTTCCCAGAAACACATCTAATGAAAGTAACTATATCATTGAGTTCAGCGAATATTAAAATTTTCACGAAGTTGCGCTTTGATGACTTCACAGAACAGCAACATTTTCTCAATTATATTAGGAACAACAATTGAGTCCATTCTCAATAAATATTTGACATGGTGAATCATGTACATAATTATTACTGTTATTTTTCTTCTTGAATCTAATACAGGATGTCTACTGAAATTCCCTGTTTCCAAGATGGAATCTTCCCATTTTCCCCGACCTATTTTCTGGACCAAAACCTTCCAATACCACATTTTTCCACCTCTGATAAAACAAATATTTGACCTATTTTCTGGACCAAAACCTTCCAATACCACATTCTTCCACCTCTGATGAAACAAATATTCTATCAGTCGGGGTCAGCACATCGACATTTCTCGTGATACACTCTACTGACTTCACACGAGGACCCATTACCATCACACAAATACTTTATTTTGTATATATAAGCCCAGTCACTTGGCAAAAATGTATTACTGTCAGTTCACAAAATTAAAAATTGAAATTTTAAAATGCATATACTTATAATTACATTATCCTGTATTAACACAACTAACAACTTTTGCAGAGTAGCAGTTATTTACATTTTCCCTGAACCAAGAGAAAATTCCCTGAGTTTCCCTGTGGGTGTACACCCTCTCGTACATTTTCATACTTACTTTGCAGTTTCGATATAGTTTTTTCTTGTGCCTCCACTTTCTTTTTGAGTTCCATTTGTATTTCCTACATTTTTCTTCCCACTATCTGATGGCTAGATTCTGAATTCTGAGAGCTAGGTGTTGTCTTATTCTTACATTTAACAGAATCATTATTTTCGGGAGTGGACATACTTTGTGGCATGTCATTTGAAAGTATATTCTCTAATTCTCTGTTTTACTTAGACTGTCAACACTTTTTGGTTCTTTCCCTCCATTTTTTTCTTTCAGCTCGTTGGTCTTGTGCATTAAGTTGATCAATTTTCTTTACTTTGCCAGCTAATACTCTTCCGATATTGTTCATATTTATGTGGTTCCAACTTAATCTCTGTTCTCTTCTTTCTCAATCTTTCCTTTTTTCTATCTTGCCCTTTGTTTTGCTTCTTCAGTTGATTTCTTCTTATTTTTGGTTGAAGCTCTGCACCAGAATAATTTATTTTGGCATATTATCTTGTAAGTTGAGAAAAGATAATTAAGAAAAAAAGGTTATCTTTTTTCCTGCAAAGGCAAATTGTACACAATCTTTCTAGCTATTGGCCAATCAAGTAATATTATTTATTTTTTTTAATACAGGTTATTACATTACTATTACAATAACTCATAATTTATATTTATTGCTAGAGAAAAATTGGGTTACAAATTAAGTTTCCATATTGTTAAAGAAAAGATTTTCAAATTTTTTTTCATTTGTTTTAGCTTCAAATTTTAAGCCCTAAAAGAGTTTTTATATTTAAAACATTAAACCAAGTGTTCTGAATAACAAAAATGTGCTAAAAATATAACTTAACCTGAATTACAAGTAAAGAAATAAACTGAAAATTTATATTGTTGAAGCTTATTGCTATAAGTCAAGAAGGCCTACCGAAATGTGTCTAACGCTATTAAACCCAAGAACAATTATTCTTTTTTTCTTTGATGAAAGACTCTAAATAATTTAAATAAAACTGAATTAGTTGTAATTCAACCACTTTGTCACCTCTGTGCATGTATTGTCATCGCCGTTCANATAATTTAAATAAAACTGAATTAGTTGTAATTCAACCACTTTGTCACCTCTGTGCATGTATTGTCATCGCCGTTCATGCAGGTTTGCATGGAGGTGACTTGCTAGAGTTTTGCACAGAGGTGACAAATCTCTCCTAAACTTCTACTGCATCANTGCAGGTTTGCATGGAGGTGACTTGCTAGAGTTTTGCACAGAGGTGACAAATCTCTCCTAAACTTCTACTGCATCACAAAGTTTCAGGTTAGGGTTTTCAAAATGTGAATTTATAATAACTGTCTATTCTCCTATCTCACTGTGTTAGTAAAACAATTTTTGAGTTTACAATTACCTTTATGTATCTTTCACAGAGTGAACAGATGATAAACGACAAATAAAAATTTACAACTTTAACTTGAACTAAACATTTATACTAGCAAAGAAAGCAAAGTTCACTGACTTCTTGATTGCATCACTACGTGCAAGGCAAGGCCATTTCTAATGCCAACATTTCAAAATTGAGTTAATTTCAACTAAAAGAAAATGGTCTGCATGGAGACGATATTATATCTAGGGACAATGTTTATATTTGTATTTTAGATAAAATAATAATTTTAATTATTTATTTATTTTATTACATAAACTTTGCTAATAGTTTAATATAAATATATATTGATTGTTTAAAATGTATATTTTAAATGTTGTATTTCACAAGAATTAAAACGGTAACAAAGGTCAAAGATAGCGCACGGATGTGACGTTTCACTACTGTCAGTGCTTNTATTTCACAAGAATTAAAACGGTAACAAAGGTCAAAGATAGCGCACGGATGTGACGTTTCACTACTGTCAGTGCTCTCAAAAATAATTTTTCTTTTATTTTATATTTATAACTTTCTATGGTATGGTACTGTGAATTAGAGAAGCATGTTTATAGTTAAATGTAGTTATCATCATCATCAAGCAACAAAGAAGGGACACTAAAAAGTACATTTTCGGGAGAATGACCCAGTAACCGTAATGAATAAATATTGTGAGAGATCCACACATCACTAAAAATGCACTTTCCTCCTGGTATTTCCTTGTGATGTACTTGAGAAACAGGGAAATGAAATTAAATTAAATATACTCCACTCCAACATGGCTTCAGCTCAAAACATCCAGATGTTTTGTACTATATCTTGAAAAAATGTCATATGCATCATAATGGTAAAATTTCTCTAAGTTGAATTTGGTTGTATTCAAATTGTTAACTTTCTAAAACATAGGCACATCTTGTATTTTTGTTCTTTCCTCAGTATTATATATATGTGTTATGTCTGCAAAATGTACCATTATAACTTATTTCATATTCTTATCACAGGTTTTGTTCTGCCCTATATATTGTATATATGTCGCATCTGTAAAATGTACCTTTTGACTTGTTCTATATCCTTGAGCATCACAAGCACAATTGAAATCAATGGAAAGCAAAAAAAAAAATTAATAAAGGGAAGACCAATAACTGAAGTTTGGGTATAGCGCCACAACGGTCAATAATAATCGTAGACGGAACAAACATTTATTATTGTATATTCTAAAACAATGGCTTAATGCTCCAATAAAAACCATGTTTAAGTACATAAAATTTTCCTGTCACACACCACTTTAATATGCCATAAAAATACCACATAAATAAAAACTATCAAAATTAAGAACTGTCAAGCACATGACAATTTTTTAAGCACCTTTTAAGGTCCTTTGATTTTTAAAATATATTTATTTGACTTTCAAGGATTATGGGAACCCTGCATTCGCTCACAAAGGCATTGATGGTATGGCTTGTCTTGGAAAGGGCAAAAGGCAACGTGTGAATACATTCAGTAATGTTAGATGTACCAATTTATTGGTACACATACTAGTCCTCAGGGTCTCACATTACATGTGTAGCAAGATAATTATTTGCCCATGTACCTGAAAATACCAAGATTTTAACATTCTTGTTGCGAGAACCTGGAATGACATACAACTTTTTTGCAACATATGTGCCAGGATTTCCGAGCGGCCATCTAACCTCCCTCATGTAGTTAGCAGTTATGAGGGAAGAGGTTGGAGCAGAAAACAGTTTTAGGTTGATTGATGGACGGTAAGGTTGCAGAAGAAAGGGAAACTGGTTGAGCATCGATACTTAAAGAGAAACAATAATGTGACACAAAATTCCTGGAATTATAAAGGATTTCCAGGCTTTTTCCCAGTTTATTCCCGATCTTGTTAAATTCTGCCTTTTTCCCAGTAATCCCAGTTTTCCCCAGTGGTAGACACCCTGGATATATATTTATCAGTCCTAGAAGCAGATTCCATCTTACATGAAATTTTTTTTTTATTTCATTACGCTTAAAATTATTACGAAGAGCACAATAGTAAGATAACACTACTATACTGTCTCACCTATGAAAGCCAGACTTTAATAGTTGGATGACTTGCAGAAACACCAAATTTGTAATGGTGTTGTAACAAATTACATCAGTTGGTTTGTAATTTCTTTCTGGGTGTGCTCCTGATAGCAACAACTGCTGAAAGAAGCATGCAAAAATTAACTAAGCAATGTAAGATTCCCGTCAAAAATCAAAATCAATATTGCATTTTCAAACTTGAGTAATTGAAACCTGATATTTTGTTTAAAGTTCCCCACATTATGGTGGGTACAATGTCCACCCAATTAGAATAACACATTGGTTTTAATGGGACAATGTAAAACAATGCTGTTGGAAATGTCTGTGCCGGTTATACAATGAAAAGCGATCAACAATTTATTTACAGTTTTATTTAGTTCATGAAACAAAAGTGGTGTGTTAAAAGATTATAAGGACAGTAATTTGTCACTGCTAGGAATGTTTACACATGTATGGTTTTTAAAAATGTCCTTAATATGAAATGGAAAATTAGGATATAGGTGGGAGGGCATGGGAGTGGGTGGTCCACTACCCACCCATCTTTCAGCCAGGAGAGATACCCCTCTCCACCCAACCGAGGTTGAGAGACAGTGATTGTTCACTACTTCAACTTGTAATTTGTATGTATAGCTTATTGTAAACTGCTTTCCTTTTTTTTTAGCCTGCTTTACGAATGAAAAATAGGCTTATGCAATTACCTGAATGTTTGTCCGGAATGTATCTCTCCTAATAACTTTTAAACCCGACGGCCAAATTTCGCCAAACTACGTTCACATATAGTATTTAGTAATGCCATTGGACTTATATAGTTTTCAATCACACTGGCTACTTATTTTCAAAATGAGTACAATTTTAAAAATTAAGGCACTATGTTATATTTTGGGAACTATTCAACCAAATTTGGTACATTGATAGTGCATGATATAAGCATTGAAATCAGAAAGTGATGATAATCTTATTGGTCTGGCATTTTGTAAGATGGTACAAATTGAATAGTAATAANATGAGTACAATTTTAAAAATTAAGGCACTATGTTATATTTTGGGAACTATTCAACCAAATTTGGTACATTGATAGCATTGAAATCAGAAAGTGATGATAATCTTATTGGTCTGGCATTTTGTAAGATGGTACAAATTGAATAGTAATAANAGCATTGAAATCAGAAAGTGATGATAATCTTATTGGTCTGGCATTTTGTAAGATGGTACAAATTGAATAGTAATAAAACTTTTACATTATATTGTAACATTGCAGTTTTTCAGGTTTTTATTTTGGTCTTTTGGTATCGGATTATTTGGTTGTGGTGGAGAGTCACTTATATAATGTTCAGATTAAAATTTGGTGGATTATTTAATCAGAGTGCAGTGTATATTTGGTAGTTTCACGAGTTTTTTGGTGTAAAGGTTAGTTGGAGGTTATTGTTCATTAGCTCTTTGAGGGTTGTAAATATTGCATTTTGTCAACCATGTTAANTGTAAAGGTTAGTTGGAGGTTATTGTTCATTAGCTCTTTGAGGGTTGTAAATATTGCATTTTGTCAACCATGTTACTTTTAAGAAAAGTGTCCTGATTGTCTCTCTTATCTCGCCATTGCTGAAGGATGAGGAGTGTAGTGTGGATGGCCGATAGCCAATCAGAGCGCAGGTTAGAACGGGGTGACACTGAAGGTTGAGTCGAGTGCATTCCTCTTACACAAATAGAGCAACCACCGCCAAGAATGGATGCATGTGTGCTGAGGGGCCATAACCCCAGAAGAAGTAAGATTATGTATTGAGTGTAAAGCTTACCATGCATGGGTAGCACCCGTAGCTTAATTTCTAATCACTTTTTTGGACTTAACAACATTTGATTCTACTAAATTATTTTCCGCCCACGTACGTAGCCACTAGGGTGTAGGTAACCTCGTGTTTGCCTCCTTCATAAATTTTAGATGTGATCAGTTTGTCTGTGATTTCTGCAAGATGTTTTAAATTTCATCATCGATGATGGAAAATGAGTGACATTTGTTTTTTTTTTGTTTGAGAACATGAGTGGATCAATAAAAAATGAGAACAGAATTTCGGCATTCTAATCCAAAATAACTGTTACTAACTCCCAACTGCAAAATTTGCTGAGGTAGCTGGTACAATGGTATAATTCCCAGCCAGGTAAATGTCATCATAAATAATGTTAATGCATATTAAATAACTGAAATGTTACAATATCTCAGGAACCGTTTAACAAATAAAAACCAAATTTGATACATTGGCAGTGCATGATGTAAGTATTGAATTTTGAAAATGATATGTTATTTATCTGTTATTTTGGAAGATAGTGCAACATGAAAAAAAGCTTTCACATTATATATCGGTAACTACACAACAAATTCCTGCCATATTTGGCACATAAGTAATACTATTGTAGACAATGTTCATATATGCAATTTAAATGGATAAGACATTATTTTCAAAATATCTGAAATATAGATATTTTAGTCTCATTTGCAATATCTACAATACTGTTTGACAAGTTTCGACCAAAATTATTATGCTGAAAGTATCTTTTACACGCATCAAATGTGTCAAAATATAGCCTCTTTTGTCCTCCATTTCGTTGGATAGCGCCATGTGAATAATAAAGTTTCAATGTCATATCTCAGGAAACAATCAACAGATTGTAACTAAATTTGAAACTCAAGTAATACTACAGTACGTCATGTAAACTGACATGTTTAAGTGATTCTGATTACTGTTTTCAAAATGACTGCAACATGAACGTTATAGACTACTATGCTATATTTTTGAAACCATGTAATCAATTCCAACTTAATTTTGTATGCTGCCAGTATCTATGCAAGCATCAAATAAGCTAATATATAAACTCATTTATCACCCATTTTGGAAGATAGTACTACATGAAAGATTAAGCTATTGTAACCTATCTCAGGAAACAATTAACCGATACCCACCAAATTCAGGCTACAAGTTATACTTTTGTACTCCATCTAAATTTAAGGATGATGTGTGCCACGTTCCTCCTTCCTTAGCCAGTTTGTCCCGCAGCACCTGTGCAGCCACGACGTGCCCTCTAGTAGGGAGAGTCGACCCCAATGCAGAGGTTATACCTCCATGACTCCAGCCTTGGCGCAGTGAGATGGAAGTGCATCCCACCTGCTCGACATCTGGGGTACTACTGGAGTCAGATGACAGTCTCGCATTCATGCCCTCACGAGGCAACTTTTGAGGGTGTAACAATTTGGGCCAACACACTATCACCAATCAAACCCCCCCAGTAAAGAAGCCACTGGGGAAATGAATGCAACGCAGGGAGCTACAACGGCTGCGGAGTTCCAGCAAACCCCTCGTGTAACCCCTCTACACATGTTTATNCCACGACGTGCCCTCTACTAGGGAGAGTCGACCCCAATGCAGAGGTTATACCTCCATGACTCCAGCCTTGGCGCAATGAGATGGAAGTGCATCCCACCTGCTCGACATCTGGGGTACTACTGGAGTCAGATGACAGTCTCGCATTCATGCCCTCACGAGGCAACTTTTGAGGGTGTAACAATTTGGGCCAACACACTATCACCAATCAAACCCCCCCAGTAAAGAAGCCACTGGGGAAATTNACCAATCAAACCCCCCCAGTAAAGAAGCCACTGGGGAAATTGAATGCAACGCAGGGAGCTACAACGGCTGCGGAGTTCCAGCAAACCCCTCGTGTAACCCCTCTACACATGTTTATGTCCCCGTGTGTGCGTGTGCATGCAGTACAAGTGTGGTAGAAATGCACGGTTACCCAAACCCCTCCCGGGGTGAGAATGGACTCGTCCACCATGAGATATCCACTGGCACCCTACAATTTACAAAAATGAGGGTAAAGCAAATTTCCCTATTATTTTTTTTGTACTCAAGTGGTTTGGAATCAATACAAATCAGCAACGGGATTAGATAGACATCCCCGATGCTTTTCAAAATTATGTTGCTTAAGAAAATTCATGCCAACTTATTATTTTGTTTACATAATATGCTTACGTAAATTAACAATCAAGTGGTATTTTATCATCTCTTTCAATGTAAGTGTGTTTAGATGTAATTGTTGTTTTTTTATAAGTGTTTTGTATTTTCTTGCATCCTTTGCGTACTTTTGAGCTGGGGTCTTGGCGGGTCTCCGCCATGTTAGTAGGTTGGCTCATAGCGCTTACCGGAGGCAATCACGCACTGCATGTCTCTGGACCTTCACCATCTTTGTGCTGGTCATCATGTAGTGTCAATATCCTTAGTCTTTGTCTGGAATTTTATTTTATTTCTTGTAACCCAGAGACAGCACCACCCCCCTGATTCCGCCAGCTCAAACGCGCCGGTACTCGTAACCTTCATAAGTTTTCATCTGCCTCGTGCCATTTTTTTACAGTGTAGGTTGCCAGCGCAGTGAAGACACTGGAACTTTGTATGTGCCTCTTCGGAGGGTTTTTATCAGTAAACCAGTTGGTGAGAACTTGTCTTTTATTTCGCTGCCGGCCCCTTCATGGCTGAGTTACTAAAAATGGGTCTTCTACCCACTGTGCTACCACACATCCCCAGGTAACTAGTAACCTACTGTGTTTTTCGGCATGTGAGATGGCTGTTAACAGTCTCACTCAGTACTTAGTGTTGTATGAGGGGTCTACATCCTCATCTAGGCAGGAGCACAGGAATATTTCGACAATACATCATCTGCATCGCGGTATGAGTCCAGGAGCAGCCACGTGGGCGGGCGGCCCATAACCCGAGAAGAGTCTCTTCGCTCAATCGAGCTGGCACCCGCACTAATTTTTCCTATAATAACTTCCACCATCATCCTAACGTCTATGACCGTAAGTTTAATTAACCTGCTACCCGCTCCTGAGGCCATGACAGCCCATCAAGGAGGTAGTCACATATTTTCAAAATAACAGCCATGTAAAAACATTTTAGGTTAGTAAGCCATATGTCCCAAACAGGGAATGTGCCAATATAGTAATAAAAATAGCACCACGTGAGAAAGTGAATCTTTAATGCCATATGTCCGGGAACAACCAACTGATTTGCACTGAACTTTGCACATAAGTTGTGCTACAGTAGGCCATGTCTTAAATGTGTCTGACTTTATTTACAGTATGGCAGTCATTTAAATCATTTAGATAAGTTTTTCATATCTATTAAACAATTTAACCACTTGCACTTAAACTTAGTTAGCTGAGAATAGCCATTAGACGCTTCAAATATTTGTATAATAACAATATTTTGCCAACTTTTTGCAAGATAGTGCCAGGTGATAAAATGCAACATTTATGTCATGTCTCTAGAACCAATAATCAAATTCCCACCAAATTTTGCACACAAGAAGTACTGTGGTGGACCATGTAAACTTGTATAATTTAAGTTTTTCATGATGGAGCAATATAAATTATTTTGATAATTTAATCATATGTATTAAATAATCTAACAAATTACAACCAAACTTTGTATGTTGGTATAATCTGTTTGATACATGAGACATGCCCGTACAGGTTTTTGTTTTAGAGGCCTTTTTGTACGATAGTGTCAAATGAGAAACTAACACTGTTATGCCATATCTCAACCAGTCAACCTATTTCCATCTAATTCTGCACACAAGTAGTGATACTGTAGACCATGTAAACTTACATGATTTAAATGATTAACACACTTGTTTTCAAAATGATGCCCCTGTAGATATTTGTCTATTTTCTTGACCACTATTTTGCTAACAGTGTTAATTTTATTATCTACCCATTCACTAACACAAATAATTTCACTATTTACATTTGAATTAACACTACTAATTTGGCTACTTGCATTGTCATTAACACTATCTACAACACTATTTATTTTACTATTTACATTATTGTTAACACTAACAATTCTGCTACCCAGTCCTTCGATCAAAGCAGGGAGTGCTTCCATTTCTGCCGACATTTTCCTTGTTAGCATTCAAAAATTTCTTAATAATAATTCCTAGGCTTATTACTACTATTATAATTATATTTACAAAATTATCATGCAAGTAAATATCCTATTTTTATAATTAAAATTACTTTATTTATTTTTAATTTTTTTTTATGCCTCCATCCTACTTTTGACACCAGTGTTCCAACTTTCTCAGTTAGTGGGCTAAACCAGGTTCATTAAGGGATGGAGGTCTTAATTAAATAAAAGAGTTAATAATAGATTTCTAATTTTATTTAAAGTAACTAAAACAAAATTTTCTTGACCCAAATTCATACAATAAATTGACATCACACGCTGTTTACACATAATAAATTCAATCAATACAATTTACAATTACCTCAAAGAAATTAATATAATTAAATAACAAAAATCAGCCCCAATAGACAGTGTATCAAAACATATTAAATTATTTTTATAAATTATATGTCCATATTTGACAGTTCCAGTATTTACAGTGTAAAAACCGTATTACATGATCATCCAGTCCCAACTCAGTTTAATCCATGCCCCATCAGTCCGCATTGTTTTAGAGTTCTTCGAGCTCCCTCATGCACAGTAACCCTCACTCATCAGGTTTCACACCCTCTAGTCCATTCACACCACGAACACCTTGTCCGCCATCGTCTCGCAATCTCCCATCGTCATCAGTCCCTCACCGCACTTCACTTTTACTACCGCACTCAGCCAGATGGCCTCCGCCAATGACAGCTGTGGCTTGTATTTATACGGTCATAGGCCATTGCACATAAATTTCTCTCAGTCATTCCCTAGCTGCCCTGGGGGAGGGCAACGAGGCAGTGAGGGGGTCTGCCTGTGGGGAAGGGAGGGTCAAGGTGGGTCCCCCCACAGTGCTACAGTGCGTAACAGTTTGATAAGTACAAATGCCTGTGTGGATGAGAATAAAAAAAAAATGCTCCATTTTGTTTTTATGTACAGTATGTTAATATATATTTAACTTGTTTAATTATTTTGCTTTTTTGTAATGTTGCAAATATCTGCAGTTTAAAAATCAAAAAATGAAATGGCACAAATATTTTATTGTTACTGCATAAAATAGGGAATAAGAAAGGAAATTACCATTAAAAATAATTTTTTAGCAATAAAAATGTTTGAGGCAAAAAAAAATTTTTACAGGTTAATTCAAAAAGGATAGTGCAAGAGTAAAGCCGATTTTTCTATGCGCCATCATTTTCTAATAATCCTGTATGCTGAAGCGATGAAGAAGAATTAAATCTAAGTAGGCTACTTAAAGAAACTCTAAGCTAAATTGAAATTTGAAGTTCACTGAATATTAAGTGATTATCAAATTTTTGTTTAAGTCAATAACAATGAAAATTTTTGTTTGTCGGTTCATTTGTCTATGTTTATTACAAAAATGTTACTGAAATAATTACCCGAAACCTTACTTGAATTTATTACAACATTTGTTCCTTCCTTATGCGATCCATNAAAATGTTACTGAAATAATTACCCGAAACCTTACTTGAATTTATTACAACATTTGTTCCTTCCTTATGCGATCCATTCATTTTTATTATTTTTTTACATTTACATTAAGGAAACATTGACTAACATATTCTTACACTTTATGGACACTAGACAAGTTTTATTTCTCAATTTTAATTGAATTCAGCTGATTATGTGCAAGTATTTAGTTCACAATATATATTAATGAAAAACTTGATGAAATTTTCAGATGTTCGTTAAACATTCGTTAAAGCCGTGCTCTTATAAAATTATTTTTCATTTTCTTTTCAGTTTCATGAAATCAAATCTATTTTTCTTTCTTGTTTTGTGCGACAAAAAGTCACTCGCACAACCCTAGAATATTGTAAGGGTTATTATCACACTCAAAATTAAAAACTGTGATGTAGTTCAATTAGCTCACTCCACCTCCCCCTCTCAAATATTCAGTATTACTGTGCAGCCCTACCTGTGCTGAATCCCATGAGCCATGACTAGGCCTACCTGTGCTACAAGAAGTAGCTTACTTTTGACATCAATACTTATAAATTTAATAAACTCATTACAAAGGTATTCAAATTATTAGATTTTTCAGAAATATTGTCAATGCAAGGAAGTCATACAGGCACACAGAATATATGATTTTGATTGACTAAATTTGGCCACATGTTTGTCAAAAATAAATTGAAAACATGTATACAATGTATATNAATATATGATTTTGATTGACTAAATTTGGCCACATGTTTGTCAAAAATAAATTGAAAACATGTATACAATGTATAGTGAAGAAATGTGATTAAATAAAATATGCAATGCATGTTATGTGTTTAAGTTTCCTCTCTTTTTTTTTTAATTCCTTAAAATATTTATTCTGATTGAGGTCCTTCTTTTATTAAAATAACCTAACCCAGCNAATATATGATTTTGATTGACTAAATTTGGCCACATGTTTGTCAAAAATAAATTGAAAACATGTATACAATGTATATTGAAGAAATGTGATTAAATAAAATATGCAATGCATGTTATGTGTTTAAGTTTTCTCTCTTTTTTTTTTAATTCCTTAAAATATTTATTCTGATTGAGGTCCTTCTTTTATTAAAATAACCTAACCCAGCACCTCTCAAACTGTGCATCATGATGCCCCAATACATTATCACTGTCCTGTTGGGGAGGCACGAGGTGACGCAATATAATTATATTAATTATTTAATAATATCCATTACTATATTTATTGTTCAGTGTTTGTTATTGTTGTAATATAATACACAATGCAATATTAAAAGTTTTTATATTCTTAAGATGGCAATANACAATGCAATATTAAAAGTTTTTATATTCTTAAGATGGCAATACTGTAAACAAATTATTAGCTATCAAGCTACCGTTGTTGTGTCATGGCGCTATGTGCCTTGTTGAAATTATATTGTTCTTTCTTAAAACTAATAAATAGTTTATTCAAGTGATCCGGAGTATTTCTTTATAAAACCTACAGTTATATATTGTACTATTATGTTAATATTGTCTTGCACTATTTTGTAGTATAACAATGAGTAT
Organism: Clitarchus hookeri; assembly: GCA_002778355.1. Classification (NCBI taxonomy): domain Eukaryota; kingdom Metazoa; phylum Arthropoda; class Insecta; order Phasmatodea; family Phasmatidae; genus Clitarchus; species Clitarchus hookeri. The sequence continues at coordinate 204,479 of NQII01002301.1, forward strand.
TTCAGTTTATTGTACTACTATTGAATTTACAAGTCAATGATTCAATATAAAGGCTAGCGGAGTCACAAAATTATTTCTATGGTCACAGAGAGGTACAGGGTCAGAATTTTCAAGAACCCTTGACCTAATCCACATAAATAATTGCTGTACAGTCCCTCACCTTCTCCCTCNTGTACTACTATTGAATTTACAAGTCAATGATTCAATATAAAGGCTAGCGGAGTCACAAAATTATTTCTATGGTCAAAGAGAGGTACAGGGTCAGAATTTTCGAGAACCCTTGACCTAATCCACATAAATAATTGCTGTACAGTCCCTCACCTTCTCGGAGGGGATATAACTTGTCCCTTAAACACAGTCACAGCAAAATACAAGGTAACCAAATAATTTCTTGTCATATTTAATGTAACATGGGTATACTGATGATGACTGACAAGGACATATGTGCATCATGTGCCGCTTTTCGCCAACTCCACTCTCACCCCTGTAATACCTTGACCAATGCAGGCATGTTGCGCACTCACAGCAACCAAACTCAAGCAGTGGCGAAGCAAAATTAAGGTGTCAAAGGAACTCATTTAGGGTTGTCTGCTTTATGACTTAAAGTGGGCTTGTCTGCAGCTGCATCAAGTTGCAGAATATGTCAAGCCTTTGGGGATAATGCTGTGAATGAACACACTGCCAGGCATACATTCCAGAAATTCAGGTAGGGAGATCTATTAATTTGTGATGAACCCCAAAGTGGGCAGCCATAGGTCCTGGATGACAAGGCTCTAAAGGTGGCCATAGAGAGGGACAGCGGCCAAACGTGGGCTAGCCAAACGCTTACAGGTGTCTGATGAAACAGTCAAGACTTCACCTACACCATATAGAGAAGGCGTTCAAGTTGAGAAAGTGGATACCCCACACACTGTCAGAAGCCAACAGGCAACAATAAATGATATAGTCTGTTTCTTGTTGCTTTCTCAGCACCATAGCTGTCCCAAATTCCATCAACTGCACAGTGGTGATGAAAAATGAGTCTTGTTAGATACTCCCAAGTGTGCCAGACATTGGTTGTTACCACAGGACCCTGTGTCTCACATTGCAAGGCCACCACTACACCCATGTCAAGTAATACACTATAAGCTGCTACCAATGGGCCAAACTATCACAGTGGATCTGTACTCGCAGCTGTTGGAATATATGCAATAGGCACCAAAGCAGAAGGAGCCAGCATCGGTTAATCGCATGTGTGTACTGCTCGTTCATGATAATGCCAGGCTGCATGTGGCGTGGGTGGCCAGGCATAATATATAGCAACTTCACTAGGAGACACTGTGCCATCCACAATACTCCCTGGACCTTTGCCAAAAGATTATCAACTTTTCCATTCCCTGGACAACCACCTTCATGGGAAATCCTTCACAAATGAGACAGATTTGCGGCAGACACCCATAGACTGTTTTGTGTCCAAGATGCCCAATTTTTACTGCCACAGCATTGCACAACTGGAGGCACATTGGCAAAAGATGCTGGATGACTATGGAAATTACTCTGAGGACTAACAGTATGTGATATTTGCTGTATACCTTTTTGTTTCAGACAATCTAAAACAGCAAGAACTTCTTTGGTTACCTTGTATTAACATGTAATATGCATAATTTTCTATATTACAAATAATTCAAAAAAGTTATTCTAATATTATGTATAATAATCACCATAAGAACCATCATGAATACAGACACTGTATGTCATAAAACTGAACAAAACATGGCCCTAAATTGTGAGCAATTATATGTTAATTATGTGTGGTGCTCAATGGAAGTACCTTCACAGCTCTTGAAGGGAATGTGTGATATATATGCATGATGGGCTGGAAGCATGGCTTGGGGCACGGTTCAAGATAGCTGCAAGCAGACAAAACCGTTTTTGTGGAGGGGAGGGAGATATGGAGACATCTTCTATTTATCTCTTCATGCAACAACATGAGTTATGTATATAGTTGACACAACTGCAGTTTAGTATCATCCGGAATATTGTTTTGGACCATAAAGTTTTAAGATGGTAACCATTAAATATGAAGCTTGCAGCTTAACCCTTCCACTTTGGTGGCTTACTTGTCAGTTGAAAGTTCTTTGGTTTGATCTCAAGTGCTCAAAAAAGTAGATTTTAAATTATTTGCATGACATAGATGGCACTGAGATCTACTCAGTCTCCTATACAAATTAGTACTCATAGCTCCTCAGGGTCCCAAAGTAGATGTGGTGTGACCATCCCAAATAGTCCCAGTATCAAACAACATTTACATTAGGAGAACCTGTGAGGCCTCTGCAATTTCGTTTTTGGAGCTTTCGTTATATAAACCAGGAAATTGCAAGGAAATAAATATTCTCAATTAGAAATCCCCCCTCCACCAAACTTCAGCATTATGACTTTTGTTACAGTATATAATACAATTTCAGAATCTGTGATACAAAAGNCTTCAGCATTATGACTTTTGTTACAGTATATAATACAATTTCAGAATCTGTGATACAAAAGCAATCCAACTGCATGTGTGGCTATATGCATATCAAGTGTTATGGAGGTCAGAAGAGGTCGCTATGAACACCTTAAGAGATGTAAACATATGTGTGTGATGTCTTTTATTGAAATTATAGATTGTTACTGTTAATACTGTAGTGGGTGTTTATCATCTCTGATTTCCAGCNTGTGATGTCTTTTATTGAAATTATAGATTGTTACTGTTAATACTGTAGTGGGTGTTTATCATCTCTGATTTCCAGCTGTTGCTGTTCTTTATTCTACTCTAAATTTTGAAAAATATGTTGATTTTGTTAATGCTTCAGATAACACTTCAGCTCTCAAGACCTTGATAAGAGCCNTCTAAATTTTGAAAAATATGTTGATTTTGTTAATGCTTCAGATAACACTTCAGCTCTCAAGACCTTGATAAGAGCCGCACAAATCTCTCCACTCCACCCTACTCAGATAACAATAATGACCTAAAAATCTGTGTATCAAAGTTGTAATATGAGTTATTGTATTACTCTGCCAAAATGCAACTATGTTAGATTACTATTTTTTGACACCAAGACATGCATCTGCTGTCTAGGGAAAGTTATTTTTCAGTTAACAGTGTCCTTTGCCAAAAGTTAAAAAAAAATTAGTTGGCTATTGTTTGTATTTAAATTGTTAGCTCTACTTGTAATCCTATAGATATTGACTGCAAAAACTGTCTCTTTTCTTATTATTTGTTATGTTAAAATATGACATTTTTTTACAGAACTGCCTTTCTCCAGCTCGCATTCTATAATACTTTCCCATGGTAGGGTCTTTGTTTCCAACTTTAAATAGTATTCTCAGCATCCCTTGTTTCCAAATAATTGGAAGCAACTTTTTTTTCAAGGAGTCATTCATTAAATCATGAAGTTGTTTCTTCAGTCGAGAGTATACTTTTTTGCAGTGATACCATCTAGGCCTATTCCTAGTAGGGATGGGTTGATTTGATTCTTCAATTCTCAACATTGCCGATTCTTCCATTAAAATAAGTACTGAGTACAAATAAAGTTGATTCTCTGAGTAAATGACTTGGCATAAAAAAATGTACTGTACATTAAACTATACCGCAAATTCTTCCTTTAATATTCTGTATAGCAAAATACTCTCTGCACCAACCTGTTAATATATGTAGCACATATATTTATAAACTACGAAAAGTAACTAAAAAACTATATAATCAGCAGCAGTTTTATAAGCACATGCCATTAAAAATAGTAGGCGGTTAAAAACAATATTCTTTACAACGAACACTCGAAATTACACATTTTGACCACATACAGTATCATACAGCAACGACTAGGTATATCATATTAGGTACACAACTTTCACTATCACATTGTCTCGTGGACGTTATTTTTCTACTTAGGTAACGTCTAAAAGATATACTAAGACGTACACACACGTTAATTACATAACCAACAAGATCGGTAAATGTTAGAGGTTAACTTACACTTTCAAAATGGCAAAACTGCAGACAATTTTTTATTATAACCCCACAAACAGAACAATAAATGACAACATTATCATCTGCATAGTCGACTTCGAAAACAATATCAAAATACATGTACATGATTATTATTTCCGTACGATATGTTAAAACAGACTGGATATTAACTTTTGGCGCCTTTAGACCACTCAGTGTTGCCAAACAGATTCTACTTTCCCAATGGATTATTCTGCTTAATATTTAACATATAAAATTGGAAATTAAATGAGGACACAGCAAATACAGTCGAAAACACCCATGAAATGTATTTTACCACCACCATATTTATCTCCTTGTTCGTCAAAATAAACTTATTCGGCACCGAAGGATGAATGGTCTCTTTATGCGTGTGTTGACAATGCAAGAGGAATCTGCTACATCTTATCCAAGTCGTTCGGAATCGCTTTTAAATCAGACAATATTGTAAAATTGATGTAGATCACTTTCCTATAACTGCTCTATTGATAACTCAGTTGGCTAGTTGTAATTTCTATCGAATCGTTGCTGTCGTTGTTACCATACGAAACCAACCAACAATATCGGTAGAGGATGGGACAAGGCGCCATAAAGGCTCCCATAACTAGTTTTTCATCTTTTGAATTTATAAACTGAAAAGCATGTAATATAATTCATATCTTGAATAAATAATTTGCAGATATGGGAGAATCTACCTTTTTAGAATGTGGCTAGAGTCGTGCAGACGGATTGTGTATTGCAAACGGAGATAATGTTGCGGATGGATTCGCAGTGTCCCACCCAAGCAGAACATTTCCCTGATGCAAGATACTTACGAAAGCAAGATGATCGGCGCCAACTCGTCTACCAGGTTAACTCAGACAGGTACTAGTGTATCTTAAAACAGGGTTGCGGCCATCGAACGCATGGAGCAACCCTCTACAACAGTGATTCCCAAATTTCTATGAACTGCGACCCATTAAAAAAAAAAAAGAAAGTTCAGGACGCACTTTAATGCCTTATGAAAGAAACTTACCATTTCGCTGTTCCATCATGTTCACATTGTATTTCTTACGTAGCATAAGGAAGAGAAGGTAAGTAGGATTAATAAAATAGTTAAAAAAGTTGAAGTATTAAAGAACAATTTTAATGAAAAATATACCTAAACAAACAGCATTACTCAATGTGCCGTATTACTAATTTAGTTTTAAAATAATTTTGGTCGCAAGTGACGGCCGTGGGGTAGCGACACGGCAGCGGGGGTTGCATTCACTGCATACTCTGCGTAGTATTTTACGTATGATTGACAGTTGCATTGCATGTGTGTAGGTTCTAAATTATAACATTTACAACTGATGCATAAGTTTATGTATGGAATTATATTTTTCGGGGCCAACCAAATTTTAGTCTGCGACCCACCAGTAGGTCGCGACCCATACTTTGGGAAATACTGCTCTACACAGCCACTAAATACACGTCGGGGTTGAGACTGGGCTGTTACAACCATACATTTTGCACAAGCAGTACCTACGTAACACACCTTGAGTATGATAAGTGAATGACGAAAAGATTACTTGGAGTGTACCTGCTTCCGAAACACTTATGTAATGGTGACAGGTTATCATGGGCTCTGGAGCAGGCAACTAGTGTTGAGGAATTGTGATAGCAGATTTAAGAAGAAGGTNTAGTGTTGAGGAATTGTGATAGCAGATTTAAGAAGAAGGTTTTAGGGTAATTTGGATAATAAGGGTGCCTTCTTGGTTGAGCAGAGACTCTTCTCTAGGGGCGGGCCCTTCGTCATGTGGCTGCTCCTGAATTCACCCCATGCTTACGATAAAGTCGTATTGTTGAGAGAGTCTTCTTGTCTGCCTGCCCAGTGATGACCTAGGCCTTCTCATACAGAGCTAATTTCCAGGTGAGATTGTTATGGCTATATCACACGCCAATAAAAATTATGTTCCACCAATCATGTCACTTAAGTAGTGCAGTTTTTCAGTAGGTAAATGAGCTAAAAATTATGGGGCTGTGAAGTGGCTGAGAATGACATAAAAAAACAATTTGTAAAACAGTTGCTTTACTCATTGCAGTAACCCTCCTAGGAGACACATACATTATTCCCACACCTTTGTATGTTGGCAAACTGAGTGGAGAGAAAAAGTGCGAGACTGATGAACAATTACATGCTTAACACTGTCCCGACACTTCTTAGCTGGCAGGACTTTGGGTTGGGGCTGTCTCTGGATGATGAAAGTAAGATTAAGTTTCCATTNTCCCGACACTTCTTAGCTGGCAGGACTTTGGGTTGGGGCTGTCTCTGGATGATGAAAGTAAGATTAAGTTTCCATTGATGTGGTCGAGGTGACCCAGGGCTGGTTGAGTGTAGAATTGCCCAGCACCATAACCCAGTGGAGAGTTAGTGATGTGGGTCGTTCTTTCGATGGCCTAGGGAACCCTAGAGTCCTCTGTCAGTTTGCAGATGATGTCTTCACATACATATTGTTACACTATTTACACCTTATGACGAGACTAGCCATCTTGTACTCCTCNTTGCAGATGATGTCTTCACATACATATTGTTACACTATTTACACCTTATGACGAGACTAGCCATCTTGTACTCCTCGAATATGTTAGAAAATTGTGGGTGGTGGTACAAGGGATGTAGCATCCTACGTGACTCGTAGGACAATAAATCAACACACATAGAACTTTGTAAATGTGTTTACTCACTGTGCTTGATTACATGTGAATAATGAAAGAAAAAAGACCCAGCACTTACGGCCTGCCAATGACCATGGTGTGATAATGAGCCTGGTGTTATGTGGATACGCGGCAGTGTTAAGCTCTCTAGTGAAAGTGCTGGTGCTTCCTCCCTTCGGTACAGCAAATAAGCAAAAAAAATGTTCCGGTTAATTAATTAATTATTGCAGTGAAGGATAACAGCCTAAATGATGATACTGAGGGGGCTCACAGAGCGGGCGACAAATGCTACCTTTCTGACCTGAGTGCTGAGTCAAACTGGCAGAGTGGCATCGGCTTCCATCACAAGTGACGAGAACAGACGTCAAATGCCGAATGAAAAAACATGACATGAACACTATGTAATATTATGTCAATGGTGAAAATTTTTTATAAATTTAATTAAACACATTGACGACACCCCCTCCCCTTGATTAACAAATGTCTGTTAAGGTTTACGTTGTGAAGTGGACAGGGAGTGTCACCGCACTAAATTAATATTACTATGATGGAGGCCTTTATAGGCAATCCCCCTTTATGAAAACATAATTACTATTTTATAAATAAACATTAAATACAATATTACACNTAGGCAATCCCCCTTTATGAAAACATAATTACTATTTTATAAATAAACATTAAATACAATATTACACTTTCTCATGAAAAGTGTCTGTATTACATTTCCTGTGATGGGTTTGTATTTCACTGTCTACAGAGTTGCCAGGTGGCTGTCTCCTGAAGGGATGGACAGATCCATCTGGGCAAATGGATGTGGGTTGCCATGCTCGATTGCTCTTAATACCATAAAACATCCCCTTGACTAAAGCTGTGAATGAGATGACATTGTTTGATGTGTTTGGAAAAATGCTGCGAACTAGTGGTTACACTTTGGGGCACTCAGCACTTCAGCTTATACCTACATGCCAGTTCGACGCTACTTGATGGTGCATCACATGTGTCACGGCGCGAGCTGCTACGACTTAGCGACCAATTTCAAGTGCGCCCGGCAGCTGTTACTTTGGGGTAAACACCATTTCGGATCACCTACTCATTTATTAAAAGATTCACCTCTTGTAATAAATAAGTAGGGTGGTCCCTTGAGTTACATAATCCTTGTTGGCAAGAAGGTGCAAGTTCGATTCTTGTCAACCTGAACTATGCACTCTTGGTTAGATGTGGCTGGTGCATCCCGGTGTAGCTGGTGCAGTTGATGTGACTGGCGGTCAGAGTGGTCACAAGGAGCTTGTGGATGCGTGATTCACATCAAAAGGGCTCCTCCTCTAGTGACCAATTGAGTGCGCAGTCCCCCATGTACCCCATTTTGCCGTCAGGCACAACAGGCGGTAGGTGGCTTCCACTTGTGGCATGGCCTCAGTACATAAGGCCCGCACCTCTGGGATCTGACTCTGGTTGCTGCTGGGGGGTCAGGGTGCTAATCCCGGCAAGGCTGATTTCCTGTGACATGCATGAGTTAGCAGGGAATGTCCCCATCACATGTGATTCATGCTGGGTTGATAAGTCGGTGCAGCCGTTTAGAGCGGCAGATAGAGGTGGTGGACTCCTCCACCACCGACTCCTACTTGCAGCTGTTGCAACTGCGGTGTTGGCAAACGGGAAGGAGAGGGCTCCAGTGAAGGGCTGTGAAACCCCGTTACAACCCATCCCCCCCCTGCCGCTTTGGACGACATCCTCTGGTGTGAGGTCCTCTGCTGGTAGTCCTGTGAAGGGCGCCTCGGCGGAACCACCGAGAGTGCTTTCCTGTGGGGAGTTCTGTCCCACAGTTGTCTCTGGCGGCTCGCCATCGGCAGCGTCCCTGGTGACCAGCGCCGTGGCACTTGGTGTCACGATGCTATAGAGTGACACATCTGGGTCTGCAGTGACGCGTGCGGTGTTCATGGTTGCGCTTGGTGGTGGTGATCTTCCTTCGGGTACTTCTTCCTTCTCCACATCCCTTGTCGGCATCGAGACGCCGGACGTCACAGCACCGTACATTGCAGAGGAGAAGAGGCGCCAGAGAATTTTTCTATCACTGCCGGGACTATTTAACCCGACTTTGCCTCTTGCGGCGATTGGTGTGTTGGTTTCCTGGGGCTCGACATCCTGCTGATCAGGCGTAGTGATGCTTGGTGTTCCCACTGCCAATCGGAGGTCGTCGCATTGGATGGTGATCCTCCTCCTGCTGCTAAGCCTGATGAGGTATGTGGTGTACCCTCGCGGCTTCACCACTGAATGTGGTCCTCTCCACTTCTGGGAAAACCCGGCGCAGAAGTTCTTCACACTACTGGATATTTTGTGCTCCTTGGCGTAGACCAGTTGCCCAGGTGCCAACCGTCCTTGTGCTCGTGTTGTGGCAGGCATCCATTTCTCAATGTAGCAGTATTGGTTTCCGCGAGCTGCTGTTAACTCTGTATTCCCTGCACTGTCTTCTGGCTGTCCCATGTTCTGGTTCACCCGCGCTTTCTGTCTGGCATGAGGCAAATTCCCTGTGTACCATGAGCTCGCGACCCTGCAGGATCGCTGCTGGAGTCTGCCCTATTGCGAGGTTCACCCATCGTCTTATTGTGAATAGGGCGGCAGGTAAATGTTCGGCCCTGCTGGATTGGACTTCCTCCACTCTCAGACGTAACTGGGTCTTGAGGATTTGGTTTCTTCTCTCGGTGGAGTTTGAACTTGGGTGGTATATTGATGTTGCATGGTGGCATACCCACCCACCTTCCCGGCCCCTTACAAGTGCACAGTTCAGGCCGATACCTCCCAGTGAACTGGTTACCGTTGTTGGTGCACACAATTTTTGGGTACCCCCTGCAGGGGTAGAATACCGATTCCACTTTGAAATGGTGTGTGCCTGTGTGCTGAAGACTGGGTAAGCTTATATCCATCTGGAAAGCCCATAACTCACTACCAGGATGAAACTTTTCACAGGGGAAGTGCGGGGGTAGGGGCCCATCAAATCTAAGGACACCATCTCGAATGGTTCCTTCGGCAACCTGGGTTGCTGTTGGGTCACCCCGTCTACTCTCCTGTTCTTGATGTGGATACAATATGGTGGAGGCCCAGAGGCACTTGATGCATGACCACCCCCAGTAAGTGCTATCGACCAACGGGCGGGTGTAGATACTGGTGTTGCTGTGGAGAGAGCACATGGCTGTGTTGTTATTGGTGCCATTCTGGGCATGGCACTATGCTGTCCTGTGACTACATTGAGGAATGGTGTAGAATGCACCAGAGATGTGGTGGGTGGTGAGGCATGGCTGCATAAGCCATGGAATCTGCATTGCAGAAACGTCAAGCAGAGTCGTGATGTGCTCTGTTTGAACACATTTGCTCCTTCTCAGAATCACGCCACTCACTCGCTCGCAGTGATGCACTGGCGGTGGGCTCTCAACCCATTGCTGTCACAGCCTGTGAGACCAGAGCTCATCAATTGGCAGGCAGTTTGTTTAAATTACTCTGGCTGGCTTTGGTTGGCGATGCAAAATATGGCTGGTAATTTTGCAGGTAAGAAAACAGGTGGCTATCGCGGTTCTTGGCACCGCTCAGACTGAATAAAGTTCTCGGGAGTTACCATGGCAAGTTCCTTAAATGTCCCACACTTTTCATAGTACACTCGATGACACCGAGCACATCCAATGGTGCCTTGGGAAAGTTAATGATACCAACGCATGCTGCTACACTTCCACACTGTTCTGTGGAACTTAGTCGGTGTTGTTGGTAATTTTTTCAGCCCGACAAAATTACTGCACACTGTGTAGCAGACAGGGTCGACGGTACCCTGGGCTGGCGAGATCATACACAGCATTCACACAGATCGGCTGGTCGGCACTTGGAGGACCGTGGTACTGACTCGGAACAGAGTTCATCGTCTATGTTGTAAATGGGTTTTATGGGATTAGCACATTGGCAGGTGCTAGATCTCAGTTGCTATAGNAGAGTTCATCGTCTATGTTGTAAATGGGTTTTATGGGATTAGCACATTGGCAGGTGCTAGATCTCAGTTGCTATAGAGAGAATGGATTTGGGTCCAGTAGTTATTGCACACATTTCAAGCACAAATGATACACAATACCATTAGAGTTGTGCCAGTTCATCAATCTGCTGTCATGTCGCAGTTGGATGGGAAATTCCATACTGCCCAGCTGATCTTCACTGGGTTACGGGGCCACACGACCAGCACCTGCGTCCCCTATGCCACACATGAGAGGGGTAAACCGCCTGAACGGATGGAGGGGTGGTGTCGCCAAACATGCACTCCATGCACGCTTTCACCTGCCGCCACCCTGTCTCTCCTGGAGTGGAGAGAAAAGAGTGGGTAGTTGTTGCTCCTAAAAATGGTGGTGGAAGATACCATGGCCGGCTTCTTCGCTGTGTAGCTCAACTATGGTGTGGCTGGCTGTTGGTCGCCATATTGCTAGTGAATTTTCCCGCTCTAATACGAAGTTCCGTAGAGTTCATATTGGCATTGAACCTTTAGCATGGAAAGGGAAAGTTTAAATGCAAAATTGCTAGCAACTGAATTTGGCCGAAAGATTACATCATTTTGACACATAAAAGAAAATTGCACTTCCAACAACAAGGATGGGTATATTACCAGTTTAGGCCTACAGGCAGGAAGTTAGATTCAGCAGAAAAATAACAGGAAAATTTTGGGTTATCAGGATTTTAGACAAAGATATAACCACATAATTGGGCAAGTCATTTTGATGTAAGGAAAATAGCATAGGAAAATATGTGATTAAGGTTTTAAGCAGAAAACAGCCACACAGAGAGGCACCATTTGATAGGTTGTTATGGGCTCAGGAGTGGGTAACGTGTCTTGAGAAATTTTTGATGGAAGAATTAAGAAGTTTGGTTTTGGGGTAATTTGGATAATAATGATGCCAGCTCAATTGAGCAGACACTCTTCTCTAGGGGTGGGCTGTTCGCCTGCATGGCTGCTCCTGGACTTAACCTTTGCCGACGATGACATCGTATTGTTGAGAGAGTATTCCTGTCTGCTTGCCCAGTGAGGATGTAGGCCTCCTCATACACAGCTAATTTCCTGGTGAGATTGTTATGGCCATCTCACATGCCGATAAATGTTAGGTCCCAACAACCAAGTTATTTATAAGGTGCAAAGGTTCAGTTGGAAGATGACCCAAAATTATGTTGTTGTGAAGTGGCCGGCAATGAAATAAAACACATTTTGTAAAACAGTTCCTTTACTCATTGCAGTAACCCTCCTGGGATGCACTTACATTAATCCAACAACTTTGGCATGTTGGCAATCTGAGTGGACAGAAAAGGTGCGAGACCTATATTCAATTACATGCTTCACACGGTCCCGGCGCTTCTTAGCTGGCCGGACTAGGGGTGGTGCTGCCTCTGGGTAAAGAAAGTTATATTAAGTTTCCATATTTAAAATAATGACTATTGAAATCTACACTGTGATTGATACAAAATGGTGAAGGCTCAGAGGCATGTGATGCTTGACCACCTCCAGTTAGCACTATCGACCAACTGAACAAAATGGCAGAGCCCTGCCAAGATCTGAACCCAAAAATTGTGGGAGAGATGGAAGAAAAATACGAAATGCTAATATGAAAATAAACAATTACNGCCAAGATCTGAACCCAAAAATTGTGGGAGAGATGGAAGAAAAATACGAAATGCTAATATGAAAATAAACAATTACACATATATGACATGACCCTTAGTTACAAAAACATATAGGCACTTATTAATACATTTGCATAAACAGATTGTTTAAAAATGAAAAAAATATTGGCACTACATTTTCTGTGCAATATAATTTAGTAATGATTCGGAGCTGTCTTCCCCAGTCTTGTTCTTTATTCAGTGGGTTTAACACATAACTAATATTGAAAACAAGAATTAATCAAATAAATCGCACATTAATTTACGAATATTGTAAGGTCGCATTGGGTGGCTCGAGCTGGGCGAGTCAACTTTCACCCCAGGTAGGATGTGGGTTTCCATGCCTAAATGGCTATAAAACAGAGGAAACTCTTTGCCAAGACTCTTTAGGTTGAATTTGAAAGTAACCTGATATTAGGGAAAATTGCCTTGATGTTAAGCCACACTTACGGTGCCTCCACATGCACTCATGGGGAGTAACACGTGTAGAGGGTGCTTACAAAGGGGGTTGCTGAAACTCTTGAGCCATTGTGTCCTCTCTCTCCATTCATTTCACAGGCAGTAACTTTACTGGGGTTGGGGGGTTGTTTGGTGATAGTGCTCGGCCCGAATTATATTGCCATCTTGAGGACATTAACGTCGGACAGTCACCTGACTCCAGCAGTGCCTCAGACGATGTGCCAGTAAGGTGNATTGCCATCTTGAGGACATTAACGTCGGACAGTCACCTGACTCCAGCAGTGCCTCAGACGATGTGCCAGTAAGGTGCACTACCAGTACACCACGCCGAGGCAGGAATCGTGAAGGTGTAACTACGACGTTCGGGTCGACTCCCCTAGTAGAGGAAACTTCTCTGCTGCAAAAGTATTGCATTACGAATGAGCTAAAGGAGGAGGGTCATGGCACACACAATGGGTTATCTATAAAGAAAGACGCAAGCATTCGCCGCACTGCTTTATAAAGAGAAGTTAAAAACATTACAATCACACTTGTAGCACAGAGTGTAAATTAACAAGTAAAGTGGGCCTGGTGTCTAGGGCCCACCAGCAGCCGATGTGATACAGAAAAAGCCAACAAAGGCAAGGTGAATTATTAATGTTTCACCAGGGGATGAAGCAAGCGAGAGATTCCTGTTTAATAAATATTAATAAACATGGTCGAAGCAAAAGTATGAAGTCCCCCCATCCCCCTCAGTTACATGAAATGTGTCCTACACCTATGCTCGCTGGTACTAGACTAACTTAGCATGGAGAGGGACTGGCGAATATTGCTGCTGCTCCCGTGCAAATACTAGGGGGAAATATTAATTTGTCCCAAAACTAAAATAGAACCTCTTACTTGCACTAGGTACATAAAACACTTTAGTATGATAAAATACAACTATTGCAAGTTTACTTTGTTTGTTATAAAGTCTTTCCAAGTCTTTTTAGCAAATTCAGAATTACATGGTAAAAATTAAACAAGGAATGCTAGTGCTGAAATATTTCAAGGATCTTAAAATTGCGTCACACTTATATTTTTATTAAAATTAAATTAAACATTTTATTATACATAAAATAAATTCGGTAATTATCGTGTTCTCAGGTTTTGGAAAAATGGCCAGAACTGCAGTGACAGTTTCATTATCTTTGTGTAAATGTTTTGTAATGGTCTTACAAAGGATTAGGGAGCTCCAATTCGCCCTAACTCAACATGGCATTTTGTACCGGCTGTGATGAGCAGTTAAGACAGTCCTTGTGCCAGTGGTAATGCTCGTCAGTATATATTCGGAAATGTGGAACACTATGTGTGATCGAAGTTCTGTTACCACTGGCCAGCACTGTTGTTGCATCACTTGTACTGTTCTTTCACAGTATCATTGCTTTCACTGGCCATGAGCATTCCGATTATTTCGCAGATGGCAAGGCGAATGGTGGTGGATGAGACTTGTTTCTGCTAGCTTGTGACTTATACATCAATGTTTAGCAGTTAACTTTGACTGGTGTGAGGATCACTATTGCAAAACTTTCTGTGGAAATTTTCTTGACGGGACTAGCAGTGATGTTCCAGGTAACTGTTCATATTAATTGCAGTGTGCTTGAACTTCTCGAAACTTGCGAAAACCATGGGTCTCGGGGTTCGAATTATACACGGTCGAACTGTCTCAACAATGGCCCCCAATGCATCTTCTAGTGGTAGGTTCTCATTGTAACTTTTTGTAAAGCTTATATTTCAGCTAACAAACTTCTTCAGCTCTTCCTGCAGGCCTTGTTCCTCCATGAAGACTGCTAGTTGTGTTTGAGAGTTGAGTATGTGGTGGAATAGAATGACATAAACTTCTGAATAAAATTAGGCTATGTCATGTACTATGACACTGACCTCCCCTAAGCGTGAGCATCGCCGGTCGGCTGGTTGCCAAATATGCTGACCCACTCCTCCCTGTCTACACCATAGCATTTCAGGCAGGATGTACAGTCAGCCAGGAAGGATCGTTCATCATCGATCCCTTGTTCAGAGAACATAGGTAAGTTTTTTGGAACTTCGCTGGTATTGTTGATGTCTGCATGGTGTGGGAAGATGGCCCCTAGTGTGGTGATGTTTGCCGCCATGATTTCATGAAGCATGGTGGTGGTGGTTGTAGCAGCAAGTCGTTGATGTTTCAAAGGAACAGATGCAGAAGGTGTGCGGCATGCAAGGGCGACAGTGAGACAGCTGTTGTAGTAAACTGAGTTTCGGTAGCTGCAGTTGCATTCTGTTGTGGCTAGGCACTCCAGTGGTCATTGATGTGGCCACTTGCATTTGTTAAGAGTGCACGCAGGTAAACTCCCCTGTAATGACACTAAGTCACTCGTCGCTTCTCAGGCAAATAGTATGGTATCTATCCGTGCATTGTTTACATGTTACTATTGTTGACCCAGGTTTCACTGCACTGTGGTTTTACACATGGATTGTTCAAATTGGTTTTACAGAAAGTTAAAAAATCCTGCTGTATTTTCAGTTCAGTTCTCAGTCCATCTTGGCGTTCACACAAATTCCATTTGAAGTTACTGATTCTCACTGTTGGCCACTCGGTGACTGAAAGGCAGGTGGTGACGTGGCCCAGCTTGGCTACTGTGAAAAAGCCAACTTGACCAGCGGAGTTCCCAGAGTTGTGAAGTGATATGTATGTGCCCGACGCCACAACTCTGCGGTCAACTGATGAGATGAGGGCCGCTTCGGGTCGACGGCCTAGGGGGCTCTGGTAGACACTCCATCAACACACGATAGCAAGGCTGTCGGCCACCTCGCACACCTTAATTAATTATACATAAAACAAAGGATGCGTGTTTGAGGTATTTATTACCCGAGATTCGTTATTGTACACACAACTATACACAAGATACGTGGCCTGAATGGCCCCGGAACTGCGAGTGACCACGTGGTCTTTATAATGTGAAACTCGAATGCACTTAAAAATTCCCGATAAATATTAACGTCGCTCTCCCCTCGGTGCTATGCAAGTCAAATAATGAAACAGATGAAAATAATGATTCAAAATACGATGGATGTGACTGGAAACAAACTCAACTGATGATGTCTTTGCTAGGGCATCTGCGGAGCGAGAGATCTTACACGTCCGGGTCCGTTGAAGTCCTGACGAGTACTGGGCAGAAGTGTGCACCGGCTTAAGCTACCCAAGCACAGCCAACGCCACGTGGTAAAACGATGAAACCAATACACTAAAAATGATAATGATATGAAAGGGGACAAGAATTAACTTAAACTAAGATTACATAATTTTCCCTAAAACAATACAGAATAAAAAAAATGATTATACTAATTCAAAATGTTCCCATCGTACCAGCCACAGTACTGCCAAATGTAGAATATCACATGTCTCTGGCTGTGGCTGTAAAGGCTGTCTCCCATGATGACAAAACAAATTATTAATTAACTATATACACTGATGTTATTAATAAATACACTGATGATATTATACTGATGAAATACACTGACACTGAATAAATTATAAACACTAATGCACTTGCACTCGTGCCCACAAGCCTGTCGGTGTGGTGCGTCTGGCGTGCGAACAAGGCTGCGGCAGTCACAGTGAGCACAAAGGACTTATGAATGCGCGGTTCACGTCAGTGGAATGAACTGAACTCTAACACATGCTGCATTGGAGAGTGTATATTTTACTGTGCCCATACACGTAGTTCTGGAGTACTTTAACACGATTGTGGTCGATGTGAGAGGAGGCACGAATAACATTTCGACATCATATGGCAGACAATAGAGGTTTTCTCTGAGATCGTATTTAGTAAAGGGATCTTCAGTTTTAGGCTTGCCACAAGTACAACAAATGTGGCCACCGGGCAACATTGGTTGGTGATACCACAGTTCTCACACACTTACTCTCGTGATAGCTTGTCAAATCGCAGTGCAGATGCATGTGGAGTCCAGGTGTTTGCAGAAAAGTTTTCTGGGAGGCTACAGTATCTACTGCAAGTGAGCTCTGCCATGTGCAGGTCTTCTTGACTGGTCAGATGCTGCAGAGTGATGAGGGTGTGCTGGCAGGCATGTGTGGGTGATGACAGGCAGGCATTGATGTCACAGCATCTTTGTTCTGAGGCAAGGGTGGCTCAGGGCACAATACGATGGCCTGGGGTAGATATATCCTGACCTGACAAACCAACATGGCGAATTGTCTTTATTGAAGTCTGTGCTGATTGTGGAGTCATAATTTTCGCCACGCATTGCTGGGTGCCTGTTAATGTATCTCGGGTGGNAGGCAGGCATTGATGTCACAGCATCTTTGTTCTGAGGCAAGGGTGGCTCAGGGCACAATACGATGGCCTGGGGTAGATATATCCTGACCTGACAAACCAACATGGCGAATTGTCTTGATTGAAGTCTGTGCTGATTGTGGAGTCATAATTTTCGCCACGCATTGCTGGGTGCCTGTTAATGTATCTCGGGTGGNATTGAAGTCTGTGCTGATTGTGGAGTCATAATTTTCGCCACGCATTGCTGGGTGCCTGTTAATGTATCTCGGGTGGTGCAGAGGGATGGTTTAGTGCAGGTGTAATAAATGTTGTGGATGGATTAGCAGTTTCTCACCCAAGCAAGGCTCTTCCCTGACACAAAATTCTGACAAAAGCAAGGCGATGTCCTACCAAGCTAACTCAGACGAGTACGATTATCTCTTAACACAGAGTGAGTGTGTCCATGGATACTTAGTTTCGTTCATGAGGTGAACAGGCCCCATGACCCATCTGCACAACAATCTATGACAGAACTACCAAAATCAAAACATTAGTATTAAACCCACAATATGTNCCCCATGACCCATCTGCACAACAATCTATGACAGAACTACCAAAATCAAAACATTAGTATTAAACCCACAATATGTAATTTAATAGTGCCACAGCTATTTAAGTAAATAATTAATTAATCATATTCCCAGTAAATTTCTACATAAGGGGAAATGTTATCTCATTATAATTTCTAGTTACACATGAGACTTAGTTGCTCTAAAATGCCATGTGCTCTTTCGAAATTGGCTTAAATATTAAATTAGCACATTGTAGAATTAGCAGATTAATTTATAATGCCCCGTTTCAATGTTTTCANAAATTGGCTTAAATATTAAATTAGCACATTGTAGAATTAGCAGATTAATTTATAATGCCCCGTTTCAATGTTTTCATGGATGTATCTTTACATAAGAATATTATCCTAATTTTAACAAAGTGTTATAAATCGACCTCTGAAGTTCCGGCCATTTCCCTCCCAAACATGGGAAAATATTATCTACCAAATCAATTTATCTTATGTTAAAATGTTGTATTAAAGTGTATTTTGTAGAGTTAAACATATGTAATTGACATGGTCAAGCACTGGCTCAGTGAAATTCCCGTCCCTCGTTGGGAAAGCTAACTTGATGCGTGGTGTTACCAGAGCTGATGATGTATGAAATATGTTCCCAGCGCCACAGCTCTGCGGTGGGCTGATGAAATGAAGATCGTTTCGGTCGACAGCCTAGGGGACTCTGGTTAACACTGCGGCACACACGATGGCGAGGCTGTAGGCCGGCTCGCACAACTTAATTAAATTATAAATAAAACACTTAGGGTGCATGTGGAGTCGTTTATTCCTTGCGACTCCTTAATGAACATACACAACTTTAGTACAAAACACATGGCCTTAATGGCCCAGAACTGCGAGCGACCACGTGGCCTTACAATGTGAAACGCGACTGCACTTAACAACCCTCCGATGAGAATCACGTTGCTCTTCCCTTGGCGCTATAACAAATAAAACAAATGATCCGGTTCATGAAGTGAAGTCTATGGCACTGAGTATGAGTTCAGTTTAAGATGTCCGCACAGAGGGCCTTTGTGGAGCGAGAGACTTACATGTCTTAATGCATTCAAGTGCTGAAGAGAACTGGGGGGAAGCGTGCACCGGCTTCCGCTACCTGAGCGCAGCCGACGCGAAGCGGCGAAACGATGAAGCACAATATACACTAAAAAATGATTAGGAGATGGAAGTCACATGAATTAAATTAACTTAAGACAACATGATTTTTCCTCATACAAATACACAATAAAAATAATTATATTAATCCTAAATGTTTCCATCTTACCAGCCACAGTATTGCCAAGTGTACAATGTCAAATGTCCCTGGCTGTGGCTGTGTCGACTGTCTTCCATGATGACAATTATGGTATTAATTTAAATACACTGATTAAATAACACTGCGTAAATTATAAACACTGATACATTTTCACTGGTGCTATTATGCACACTGAATAAATTAGAAACACAGATGCAATTACACTGATGGTATTATGCACACTGAATAAATTAGAAACACTGATGCAATTACACTAATGCTATTATGCACACTCTGACTTGTGCCCACAAGCCCATCAGTGTGGTGTGTCTGGTGTAGTGGACACAACTGCGGCAGCCTGAGTGGGCACAAAGGAGCTCGTGTATGCGCGGTTCATGTCATAACATCATTTAAGCGTCTTTGCTGTGATTCTCTGCATTCACTATGTTTGTTCACATTTTGCAAGTAAACCAAAATTTGCTGAAAACCCTCCGAAAGACGGTTTAACAAGCAAAAAAACTCAACAATTTTAAAAATTTTATTTAAGGAAGTGTTTAATGTATTTTCGCAAAGGCTTGTGCCAGGGTTTATGTTTAGGTCAGTTAATAATTTATCCTTGTCTCTACATGGGGGACAGCAGCCAACTCCTCGCTGTATGTGTTTGGTGTGCTCTGGGGACTGCAACTTATGTTAACCAACTATAGAGTTTGAAATAGCTTAATTTTAATGGAACCATTTTCTTATCCATTCGCCCGAGTTAACCGCACCATCTCTGTCAGCTCGTCGCACCCAGGAGACTTAAGTACGACAATAATTCTTCTCGCCTTCGTGGCTCTTGTTCAGCATAGGCTACTGGTGGGCTGTAAGCACTAGACCCGCTTATGTTGCCTAATGTTCACTCTATGTCGAGTGCAGTGTAATTGAATGGTTTCATATAAAAGTGTACTGTGCGATCGTGTTTTATTTATTGAAACTTCCACTTTTCGTAAGTGATTCGGAAC
Source organism: Clitarchus hookeri (assembly GCA_002778355.1). Taxonomy (NCBI): domain Eukaryota; kingdom Metazoa; phylum Arthropoda; class Insecta; order Phasmatodea; family Phasmatidae; genus Clitarchus; species Clitarchus hookeri. Next base: position 224,424 of record NQII01002301.1, read on the forward strand.
GTGGCCCACTCCAGTTAAACATGACGTTATTCATGAAAATGTTTAAAGTGTTTATGTCTCACAGAAGCGAAGAAGTGGTGGCTCTGACAATCCCGAAAAACTGTGCTGTAGACTTGTAATGATTGTGGCCGTATAGAGGGGTATTGCCATGTGGTCGTCGACCACATGCCCTGTTTGAGAGAGCTTGTACTCGTCAAAGCTAGCTGGGTATACGAGTTAGCGGTCATCAGTTATGTTTGTTAATGTTTGGAATTTCTGGAGTATCTTACTTGGGTGGGAGATCACACTTCCATCATCAATAACGACTCCGTCTTCGCTACTACCATACCCCTTCGCACACGAGCCACATTATGTTAATTTGTCCAAAAACCAAAATATTGAGTCTTAATTAAGCTAGATACATAAAACACATTAGTATGAGATATTACAAAGATAGCAAGTTTATTTGTTTGTTCGAAAGTCTAACAGGATGTGATGGATTTAGGAGCGGGGAGAAGGAAGGTTAGACTAATGGTACTAGGTTTTCAGAAAAGGTTGGATAATTATAAAAGTTGCCAGAGCAAGGGTGACTTCTAGGGTGCGGGCCATTCGCCCACTTGGCTCCTCCACGGGTCACACTGCGACGAGGTGACACCGTAAAGATGAAATATTTCTNTTGGCTCCTCCACGGGTCACACTGCGACGAGGTGACATCGTAAAGATGAAATATTTCTCTTATGCCTACTTGATCGAAAGTGTTGGCCCTCTCATATGCCACTAAATTTTTAGTGATATTGTTGGATGGTCATCTCACATGCCAGAAACACCATAGGTTAATTCACCGCCTTTGGACTTCAGTCACACAGTGGGAAGAGCACCCATAGATAATTACATGGCCATGAAGCAGCCTACCATAAAATAAAACGCAGACCTGAATTTGAACTGATTTTACTCAAAAACAGTGGGAAATTACATAATCATAACAGCTTAGGTTTGTTACCGACCTAAATATAATAAAGGCTTATGGCCTATGGAAATGGCAAGTGGTTACATCGCTGGCACAATTCGAGGCCAGGGCTAGTAGCAGCAGGATCTCTGGGTTGCATGAGAAAGAATTAAGATCCAGACAAAGTTATTACTATGGTAAACTANGGCTAGTAGCAGCAGGATCTCTGGGTTGCATGAGAAAGAATTAAGATCCAGACAAAGTTATTACTATGGTAAACTAAGTGGTCGAGACAAGAATGTTGAAGGTCCAGAGTCATATTGCTCCCAACAAGTGCTCGAAGCCAAATGAAACAACATGGTGATTTCAGCCGAGATCAATATTGAGTTGAGGAAATTNCCCAACAAGTGCTCGAAGCCAAATGAAACAACATGGTGATTTCAGCCGAGATCAATATTGAGTTGAGGAAATTCACAAACATGACGTGAACCACTCGTCCACGAGCTCCTTGTGCCCACACTGACCGCCACAGTCATATCAACTGCACCAGCTGCACTGGGCCACACCAGCAACATCAGGCCAAGAGTGCATAGTGCAGGTTGACAACAGTAGAACTTGCACCTTCTTGCCAACAGGTACTACATGACTCAAGAGGTCATCCTTCTTTATTTATTACAAGAGGTTACATTTGTAATAAATTAGTAGCTGATCGGAAACAGTGTTTACCCCAAAGCCACAGCCGTTGGGCGCATGGGCCATTGGCCATTATGTCGAACTAGCTCGCATCGCGGAATACAATGTAACGCACCATTAAGTCACGTCGAACCAGCCTGTAGGCCGAAGCGCTAAGTACCCCAAAATGAGACCAATAACAAGCAACTTCATCTCATTCANACGTCGAACCAGCCTGTAGGCCGAAGCGCTAAGTACCCCAAAATGAGACCAATAACAAGCAACTTCATCTCATTCAAAGCTACAGCCAGAGGTGGGTCTTATTGTATTAAGAGCCATCGAGCATGTCAACCCACACCCCTTTTACCAGCTGTACTCGTCCATCCCTTCAGAAGACAGCCACCTGGCAACACTGTAGTCAGTGAAATACAAATGCATCACTGGAAGTGAAATACAAACACTTTTCACGAGAAAGCACTTTAATGTATTTAACGTTTAGTAATAAAAGAGCAATTATGTTTTCAAAAAGGGAAATTGCATATAAAGGCCTCCATCCTTGTAACATGTAATTTAGTGCAGTGACACTCCCTGTCAAATTCACAACATCAACCTTAAAACACATTTGTTAATCAATGGGGGGGTCACCAAAGTGTTTCATTTAATTTATATAATTTTTCACCATTGAAATAATGTTACACGGTGCTGTACTTATGTCATGTTTTAACACTCTTTGTTTAACGATGGTTCACGACACTTTTGATGGAAGTCGACACGATTCGTCCAGTTCATCTCAGTACTAGAGCCAGACCAGCAGCGTGGTCATCCACTCCGCGAGCCCCCTCGGTGCCATTATTTGGGCTGATCTCACTTCATTGCAATAGTAACTTAATTAACCAGAACTTTAGATTAATTTCTGTACCGAGGGAGTACCAGATACACTCTCACTGGGGAGCTTAGCGCTATTGAGTATCGGCATATAACCACGCTCATTTTCACGCAAATGTCACAGACAGGCAGTAAGTAGTGTAATATCAAGTGCATGAAAACATCATCTGCAACCTGATGGAGGCACCCAGGGCCCCTAGGGCCATCGACCGAACGACCCTCATCACTAACTCTCCACTGGGTTATGGCACTGGGCAATTCTACACTTAAACAGCCTTGGGTCACCTCGACAACATCAACTATAGTGTGGTATTGGATGACTCGCAGTGGGCGAGATCATTCTAATCCCAGGAGGGGCTTGGGTAGCCATGTCGATTAGGATAAAAACAAGATAGTTTTACAAGTGCTGTAATTTATCATGTTAAAAAATTGGTTTTGCACATTCTCCATTTTTACATGACTTTAACACACTCAAGCTGCATGCACAAAACGAATATAGGGATGTACACATGAAATGATAGGGGTGAGGGACACAAGGGTTTACTGGAGCTCTGTTACCGTTGTGACCCCCTCAATACATTAATTTTCCTGGCGGTATTCTTACTAGGGACTTATCTTGGTAGTGTTGGTCAACCCGAATTATCACACCCTAGAAAGATATCCCTTGAGGACATGAGAGTTATATGGCCACCTGAGTCTGGTGGTGCTTGTAGAGTAGCGAAGATGGAGTTTACTCNGAGGACATGAGAGTTATATGGCCACCTGAGTCTGGTGGTGCTTGTAGAGTAGCGAAGATGGAGTTTACTCTAGTACCCATAGCTTGCACTGGAGTGAGGAAGTATTGGTCCTTGTGTTAGATGGCACGTCGTAGCTGCACAGGTGTAGCGGGACAAACGGGCTAAGGGAGAAGGGATGCGGCATATATAAANGTTAGATGGCACGTCGTAGCTGCACAGGTGTAGCGGGACAAACGGGCTAAGGGAGAAGGGATGCGGCATATATAAAGTCATTTAAAGTATTTTTAACAACTTTATAATTGCATTGTAGAAATTAAATGTGAAATGCAAGTGTCGAAAATATATGCAAGGATATAAAATTACATGGCACTAATGTTTACATCACAATATGCCTTTCAATTAAACATTTTATCATACATATATTAAATTCTGTAATTATTGTTTTCCCAGGCTTGTGGCAAATGGCCCAAACAACAGTGGCAATTTCATTCACTTTCAAAAATCATTCTGGGGAACACTGTGCCATATGAAAATATTGAAATACTTACAGCATTAGTAAACTACCTCTTGCAAGTTCAATGTTAGAGTCTTGATTATAGTGGTTCCATCATTGTTGTTGATATACATGGATCATGGTAACTGTTTATCTCGTGAATGAAAAGGACCATGCAGTGACGCATTCACTGTGTTTGTTCCCCATGTCTCCTCCATGTTTACATATGTGTTGTGGGGTGTAACATGGCCAGGAGTCCTCTTGCCATAGAGGACCATGTCGATGGTAACTTGTCGACAACTGCTGGAGTGTCGCTGGCCTACAGATAATAGCAAATGGACCAGCTCATTGCTGAAGTATGTGTGGCATTGGCTCCAGGAATTGAGAAAAACTAGGCATTGTAGTTCTTTGTGGAGGATGATGCAGACTGGGGCTTCAGGAGCAGGGAAATTTGGGTCATTGTTGGGTTTGGACCATTTGCTGCTTATTGCATGTTGAGATTAGAGAGCACAGGTTAGCTGCAGTGCATGAAGTACATATTTGTGTGAGTCGTTTGCCAGTGTGGACTCCTCTGGCGCATTTTCTGGGTGTAGATATTGATGATGGTAGAGGTTCGTCCAGTATCATGTGACATAGTGTGCTTAAGTAAGCAGAGGCAGAGGAGACGATATAGCAGATGTACAGAGCTCCACACGCTTTTTGGTAAAAAAAACTTACCATTCTAGAGACATCGTGACACAATTACTTACTGGGCTGCTAAGAAATTGTTGATGGTTGTGATGATCGGCAACCCAGTTTGCCGATACTTCCAGTACCCTCCACATTTTGATTCTAGATTTCTGGAGGATGCTTTTAACTGAAAGCTTGTATAATGACGATACAGGCAAAACATAGAGGAATTGTACTATCCCAAATAATTACAAACATTAAAAGTTTGGATGTGGAACGCCTCTCTACATACCAATTAAACTTACAATTGTGACAGTTCGGACATGTCATCAGCCTGTGCATAATAGATTAAAGTACACAAATTAAACAAAAATAATTAAAGGTAATTAAGTCCCCAGCACAGGAGTCGGCATGGATTGTGGAAGAAGGGGGGGATGTTTCCTGGATGAAAAACCACCATATTTATAGTTCTTGTCAAAGGAGTAAAGGTTATGGTAAACTAACTCATTATATGTTAAAAATGTGCATGTCCTGGAATAGCCAGGGATACATGCCTGGAACGTAATGTTCTCAATGGCATACTAACTAACTTGGCGCTGACCTGCTTGGGGAACGGATGGATTCACGCCAAGTGTTCAATAAATAGAAATACCCTTGGCAAAAAAGACAAACAATTATACACACATTACTGAGATGCTGGATTTTGTCCCCTCTGGAAATGGTACTTTTCCTACTGTGCTCAGGTAGAAGCAGGAAATATGCCCCTCTGGACAACTACCTTGGATGCTAAGTTCCAATGGAAAACTACCCACAATTTTTGTATCATATATGGAAATGACCACCCCATATTTTCTCTTTTAGATCTCCTAAACATAGTACACAGATCGACTCGTCAGGTAGCATTGTCGCCTGCAGCATTAGTAACTTATAAATCATTTCGGTAGATTGTTTAGTAGATTCAAATAATACTTTCGGGACTGATAATGTTGTAAACATATCTGCTGATAATATTGCATCAAACATTATGATCCATGATAAATACATTGCCACAGGTGTTCTGTGCATGTTCCTAGATGCATTGAGTAATTTTTATTTAATCTTTTNATCCATGATAAATACATTGCCACAGGTGTTCTGTGCATGTTCCTAGATGCATTGAGTAATTTTTATTTAATCTTTTATTTTGTATTTTATTACTTTTCTGTTCGGGGAGCGAGACCAAATTGTGATCCCCCCTCCCCCCTTCTCAATACCAACCATTCATCATGCGAAGAGTGATTTGAAAACATTACTCCGGTTAAACCAGCGCCAAATGAAAGAAATNATCCATGATAAATACATTGCCACAGGTGTTCTGTGCATGTTCCTAGATGCATTGAGTAATTTTTATTTAATCTTTCATTTTGTATTTTATTACTTTTCTGTTCGGGGAGCGAGACCAAATTGTGATCCCCCCTCCCCCCTTCACAATACCAACCATTCATCATGCGAAGAGTGATTTGAAAACATTACTCCGGTTAAACCAGCGCCAAATGAAAGAAATATGTCCTGCCACCTCTACTAGTATTTTCTCCACCCACTAATAAAGAGTATGTTTCCCACCTATTTGTCTCCTGTAGCATTTTCTGATAATGCATGTAACACATTTTTATTATTTCCTGTCGAAAGGGCTTTTATGGTGACTATGCCGGTTTTTCCCTTTCTATTCTTGGTATGGTAGTTTAACTATAAGCACACATAGGGAGGTTTTCATGGCCGAATTGTGGCCATGGCAGCCCAATCCCTATCTGCTGCGATGCATGTCTCCTTGATTGATTTCCCTTCCTTGAAGGTGTATGGTGGTTAGCCCTGAGACGCAATAAACTCCCGTCCCTTCCGTGGGCTTACNTATGGTGGTTAGCCCTGAGACGCAATAAACTCCCGTCCCTTCCGTGGGCTTACACATAACAAATAGTTTTACAGTAGGTTAGAAAAAAAATTAGTTTTCAGTTGTAGCATATAAATAATGACTTTGCACATTAAAAATCGTAATAATAAANATTGTGGCCATGGCAGCCCAATCCCTATCTGCTGCGATGCATGTCTCCTTGATTGATTTCCCTTCCTTGAAGGTGCATGGTGGTTAGCCCTGAACCGCAATAAACTCCCGTCCCTTCCGTGGGCTTACACATAACAAATAGTTTTACAATAGGTTAGAAAAAAAATTAGTTTTCAGTTGTAGCATATAAATAATGACTTTGCACATTAAAAATCGTAATAATAAAATCGAGAGGAATGAATCGTTTTTCGTTATTAAAATAACTAAAGATCTAACTTACTTTTTATTACAGAAAATTAAAGAATTCAAATTATCATATATTTATAAGTACATAATAAAATATGCATTGATTGTTATGATTTACATTATTACAATGACTCAATCTACATGCCACTGAATATCCTTGTGTGGCAAATATCTAGAAATGTTGTAACTTTAATAATAAATTTTTTTTTAAACAAACATGACATGACAGGGTTTACTTTCACAGACAACCTATTTTTTAATGTGCATTATTAATGGCACCTACAAGGTGAATAAGACTGAATCACAACATCAAAAACAATAATCCTTTACTCTCATCGAACCATTTTAGAGTTGCAAGTGATCATCATATATCTTATCAGAGCCCTGGAACTGTATTCCAGTTCGTGTGGATTTGTTTTTTTTTCTCAATTTAGGTTGTAATTGTGTAAGGTTCCTAATGGAAAACATTTTGATGCCAATACCTTTTTGTTTATATAGAATTCTTTCCTAAAATTTATGTCGTAGATTCACACTTAAATTTTTCAAAATTCAATGGTGTATATGGAACAATTTTACCACAAAATAAAATTTTGTGAATAACAAATACTCATTTCAAGAATATTTCAGCAACATACTGAATTAACTAGTTACTATGATTGTGATACTCAGGCTCCTGGTCCATTGGAATAACCTTATATGATTGATAATTTTTCAAGTCGGCTATAAAACATATTTTCAGGAGCTTGTACTCAGGTAAACATATTAAATATATAATTCGGAAAACTGATGTGTGGCCTCTCATTATTCTAGTTATAGGTAGGTAACTGTGGGGCCTCTAGCGAGCATCAGGAAGGTAATCACATTGTGGTATCATATTAAACTATTGCAATTATTTATATAATTTTCTATTATTTTTGTTGAAAATATTATACCATACATAACATGGTTACACAAATATAAACCAATTCATTTCTGCGTAAAAAAAAAAAATTAACACCTGTTGAATGGGTGGTGTTGGATAAATGTAAGTTTTAAGGCGTGGTGAAAAACATTGTTATGTGGGTTTGGAGTTGGATACCCCACTAGGTTCCAGACACCGCCAGAAGGTTGTGACAGTTGTTGCTGCAGGTGATGATCTCAGTATACGACAAGCCATTTGGCCAGACATACACAGTCATTCGGTGAAATGTCGGAAGAGTTCCTCGCACCTGATACTTACATGGAAAATACTGTGGGACTATTCAGGCTTACCCACATACCTTAAACTTTAAAAGCTCTGAGTTGAGCATACTGGCAGTTAAGTAATTTACATGAAACAGGGTGAAGATGGGTAATAGGGAACACATGCCCCGAATCTCCCGAAGGAAANTAGGTTAGAAAAAAAATTAGTTTTCAGTTGTAGCATATAAATAATGACTTTGCACATTAAAAATCGTAATAATAAAATCGAGAGGAATGAATCGTTTTTCGTTATTAAAATAACTAAAGATCTAACTTACTTTTTATTACAGAAAATTAAAGAATTAAAATTATCATATATTTATAAGTACATAATAAAATATGCATTGATTGTTATGATTTACATTATTACAATGACTCAATCTACATGCCACTGAATATCCTTGTGTGGCAAATATCTAGAAATGTTGTAACTTTAATAATAAATTTTTTTTTAAACAAACATGACATGACAGGGTTTACTTTCACAGACAACCTATTTTTTAATGTGCATTATTAATGGCACCTACAAGGTGAATAAGACTGAATCACAACATCAAAAACAATAATCCTTTACTCTCATCGAACCATTTTAGAGTTGCAAGTGATCATCATATATCTTATCAGAGCCCTGGAACTGTATTCCAGTTCGTGTGGATTTGTTTTTTTTTCTCAATTTAGGTTGTAATTGTGTAAGGTTCCTAATGGAAAACATTTTGATGCCAATACCTTTTTTTTTATATAGAATTCTTTCCTAAAATTTATGTCGTAGATTCACACTTAAATTTTTCAAAATTCAATGGTGTATATGGAACAATTTTACCACAAAATAAAATTTTGTGAATAACAAATACTCATTTCAAGAATATTTCAGCAACATACNATATGGAACAATTTTACCACAAAATAAAATTTTGTGAATAACAAATACTCATTTCAAGAATATTTCAGCAACATATTGAATTAACTAGTTACTATGATTGTGATACTCAGGCTCCTGATCCATTGGAATAACCTTATATGATTGATAATTTTTCAAGTCGGCTATAAAACATATTTTCAGGAGCTTGTACTCAGNTCCATTGGAATAACCTTATATGATTGATAATTTTTCAAGTCGGCTATAAAACATATTTTCAGGAGCTTGTACTCAGGTAAACATATTAAATATATAATTCGGAAAACTGATGTGTGGCCTCTCATTATTCTAGTTATAGGTAGGTAACTGTGGGGCCTCTAGCGAGCATCAGGAAGGTAATCACATTGTGGTATCATATTAAACTATTGCAATTATTTATATAATTTTCTATTATTTTTGTTGAAAATATTATACCATACATAACATGGTTACACAAATATAAACCAATTCATTTCTGCGTAAAAAAAAAAAATTAACACCTGTTGAATGGGTGGTGTTGGATAAATGTAAGTTTTAAGGCGTGGTGAAAAACATTGTTATGTGGGTTTGGAGTTGGATACCCCACTAGGTTCCAGACACCGNATTAACACCTGTTGAATGGGTGGTGTTGGATAGATGTAAGTTTTAAGGCGTGGTGAAAAACATTGTTATGTGGGTTTGGAGTTGGATACCCCACTAGGTTCCAGACACCGCCAGAAGGTTGTGACAGTTGTTGCTGCAGGTGATGATCTCAGTATACGACAAGCCATTTGGCCAGACATACACAGTCATTCGGTGAAATGTCGGAAGAGTTCCTCGCACCTGATACTTACATGGAAAATACTGTGGGACTATTCCGGCTTACCCACATACCTTAAACTTTAAAAGCTCTGAGTTGAGCATACAGGCAGTTAAGTAATTTACANCGGCTTACCCACATACCTTAAACTTTAAAAGCTCTGAGTTGAGCATACAGGCAGTTAAGTAATTTACATGAAACAGGGTGAAGATGGGTAATAGGGAACACATGCCCCGAATCTCCCGAAGGAAATGCTTGTTATAAAGGACAGGAAGTCTGAAAACTTGCATGTAATTACTCTTTCACAGAAAAACTTACATCACTCTAGGTGAACACATTATATGGACTATTGCCTGCGGCCTGCCAAATAAGGAAAACTGCGAAAAATGCACATGTGTGAATAAGAGTGAATTATTGGTGCATTAAGCTTCCCCAGGCGATGCTATTCCCGGGAAAGAAAGGGTGATGTCTCTGGGTGCAGAAAGAATAGACTCTGGTACGTTACATTACCCTATTGGAAGTAAAGGTGATTAGCACGAAAACACGAAGGCTTCCGGAGCACGACGCAGCACGCGCCGACCCCATTGAGATACTCGATGAGGACTGACTTGCATTCGCGAGGCACGGACTATTGCGGCATATGGCTCGCCCTGCACTAATTTCTGCTTGTCTGTAACATGCAACAATTAAAAGGACATGGACAGAAGCATGATAAATACATAAATACTCCCTGAATGAAAACAGTAACAAAATCTACACTTGGATGACATGAAATGATGGCGAAACAACTGAGGTGAAAAATAAGTGGATTCGAGAATTAAAAAATAATAACTGACATGCTAGTATGAATGAATGTTTACAATCTTAGTGTATATTACTTAACTTTCAAACACTTGCATTGAAATTGCCCAACAAATTATATACACTGACTTTGTCTTTATGAACCCACGCCTGCCAGCGATTGTTGTGGGGTATGTGGTTGTGCTGCACTGCTCTGAACTTTCGCACACATGCACTGCACTCATGTTGGCACTCGCGGTGCGCTGCAGCTACACTAGCGCTGTTGAGGTGGTACAGGTGCAGCATAGCAAACGATCTGGAAGGCAGGATGCCGTCCTGCATCAAACCCCCCTAATGCTTAGACCGTTCGATGGCATGGCAACTTCAGTCTCCCCAGGGACAGGTTGTGGTCTCGCGATGTCGAAGCAACAGTGCATATGGGACCCTTGGGTGGCCTGAACGGTGCTGGTGTGGCTTCTGTTGGTGTTGATGTGGGCAGGATGCTGTGGTGTGGGATACGGTGGCATAACTACAGGTCACGCATGCCCGCGCTGACTGATGTCTCTAGCGTAAGCAGCAGTGGGAAGTGAGCTGAGAGCCTAGCTGCTCTCGCTGCCACCATCACTGCTCCTACTGTTGCTGCTGATCCGCCAACCCTACTTTTTCTCAGGGCATGCAGTTACCGACGGGGGTGACTACCTAGTGGTGCCCCTCGGCTGGCAACAGAGTTCCTTCTGTGGCACTGCCCCGGTTCATCACCCCATCGCCAGCAGTGGACACCTACGGAAGCCGTCCTGTTGCCATCGACAATGCGGCATGTGGTCCCGGGGTGTTACCTGTAGCTGGTGATATGAGGGAGGTGGAGGACTCCATCGATATGGGCACCACGACACCAGGCATCGTGACGCACCTTCCTCCTGCATGGGTTGCATTGGTGATTGGCGGACCTCGACATTGGGGTCACTGTCATGGGGCAACTGGAGACCTGGTGCGGCATCGTCGTCAATGTCACCTGATGTTAGGCACATGTATCCTGGTACACCGTGACAGTATTTCTGCAGAGCCAGACCAGGATGTTGGTGGGTTCAATGGCTCGTGCGATTACGTACAGCCTACTCCACTTCGCCTCAAAGCCTGTGCAGAATCCATGCAGGCTGTGAATTGCGGATGCACACGGACCTTGACATTCTGATAGGGTCGTAATTGAGGTGGTGGATGCATTGTAGTCGGTGGTCACCTCACGATGCAGCTTCGCTAGTGAGGCATCACTTCTGACTGGGTCACCACTGTCTTCTGCCTGAGGGGAGTTGAATTCACCAGGCAGGGTGAGGTTGTAGCCCAGCAGGACATTGGCAGGTGCCTTGCCGAAGGCGGTGTTGACGCACCGACGGATGGTGAAGAGGGCAGCTGGCAGTTGGTCGGCCCAGGTGGAGTGCTTGTTGCCCACACAGAGCGGCAACTGGGTTTTGAGCTCCTTTTTGCGGCACTCCGTCGGGTAGGCACATAAGTGGTATATTGCTGTCTTCAGGTGTCGCACTTACCAACAGGTACACAATCCTTGCCACTTCCTGCTGGTGAATTGCATGCCATTATCGGTAAGTAGGTTGTGAGGATATCCTCACCTGGCTTGTGCACTACTGATGGGATACGACTCCACCCACCTGTAGAAGTTATCGGTGACCACCTCAATGAATCTCTTCCCCCTGAGGACCTGGGGCAGGGCCCCATGAGGTTGAGGGACACCATCTCGAAGGGCTTAGTGGGCAGTCAGGGCTGCTGTTGTTGTGCCCTGTCAGCTCTCCGTTCTTTGAATTGGTCGCACCTAACACACTATTGCACATAACTGCATGTATGCCTGGTTAGTCCAGGCCACAAGAAATGTTCACACACATTGTGTATAGTTTACTTCGTCACCTGGTGCCCTGTGACATTGCTATCATGTGCATGTCTCAGTACCTGCTCTCTGATACTGAGGGGAACAAGCAGGCCACACACATCATGGTTACTGGGTGAACATGTTTCTAAATGTCCATATATTACATTACAACAGACGACTGCTTGCTGGATGCAACAATATTTCTGTTCCCAATTGAGTGCGCAAACTAGCTGCAGTTGAAACACATCATTGTATGGATCATATACAGTAAAGTCATTGTTGGTGTACCTCTGCTCAGATGGTCCGAACTTGGCACTAGCGAAGTCACTGATGTGGCTTTCGCCATTGTCACAGCAGTACATTGGGCACACACATAACCATGACTTAATTTGCTGTTAGGCGTCGTCGGCTGGGCAGTCCCATTGAAACCGCAACTTGGTGTAGAGCAGGTTAGTGAGTGGTGCAGTTATGATGGAAATTGTGGTGCTTGAGTTGGTAGCACTGGAATCATCTGTTGGGGGGAAGGCAGGCTTCAGAAAGTAGGTGGTAAGTAGCTGTATATATTAGGGGAAGCTGGTAGGAGAGTGAGTTGCTGCTGTAAAGGCCGACTGGTGGGGTGTGGAATGAGCAAGTAAAACTTCATTGTTTGTATCTGCCATGTGCCTGCTGATAGCAGGGGGCAACTGCGGTGCTGTGTCTGCCAATGCTGTACATTGTCGATACGTGAACTTGCCGTCTTGTACCGACAGTCTCTCGCCAGGCTGCAAGCATTACCCGTGTACATGCACTGCACACATCTTTCATTGTAACACATCACAAATTTCACCCCCTGGACACACTGGGTAATGACATTGCATTTGTTGACAGTCTGGAGCAGTTAATAAATCTTTGCACACCGTAGAAGTTTTCAAATTATTATTATTGCTGTGACACTGTGGGCACTGAAAGATCTGGTTTTGTATGGTCGCGAGTTCGGTCAGGTTAGGCATGTTGAATGGTAATACTGTAGACACAAGGCACACTGAAGAGTAGGGATATCTTAGCCCATGCACAGTAAACTGGAACACAGAATTTTGTAGTTTGGGTTATGAATGTTTGAATTTTGTTGACTGATATTGTTCTAAACTTCAAATTTGCACTGACTTTGAATTTTGTTTATCCCATCGTAGCTGTTCAGGTGTTCGTGGTTGTTCGGGGCATAGTTGCACGCTGGGCTAGTATTATGAGGTAACTTTCAATATGTTGTGCCTTATTAGTATTTGGCCACTACATCCTGTGGAATGGGGTGCAATTATTGCCAACACAGAGTTGTCGAGACGCCTACATGTGTCAGGCCAGCCATTGTTGACAGTCGTGGCACAGCAGCCGAACTCGACGATGGGATCAAGAGCATGGCCCACCCCTTGTGGCTGGCCACCGTGCGCCTGGTTGGAGGAGTGTACCTCCTGGAGGTGATGGGGTTGTGCCTGCCTGTCCACACAGTTCGCTCTACCGATCGACGCTCCCAGCCGGTGTTCCACTCTGCTGCACAGTTCACGACACTGTAGGAGGGGTGATGATTCCTCTGTGTCCCAGTATGGCTGACTCACTGCGTGTGCCCAGCGCCACTTATGTAATTATGGCTACGAAGCTGATTTTGGTACGCTTTTACACCATGTGGTGTGGCATCTCTGGGCATTGTTCTGGCATTTGATGGGCATCAGTGTGTTGCCCCAGGTTAATCACACTTCTCCTAATGTGCTCTTGATGAATTTGGAAGGGGGGAGGAGGGAGGAGGGAAATAGGTGAGAAAATTGCACAAAGAGGGTTTGAGTTTCCAAGGAATTTTGAGGTTTTCTGGGTCGACAAACATGAGGAATGATGAGGGAAATATACCCCCCACATTGGATGACAATTAACGCCTGTTGGTTGGGTGGTGTTCAGTTTATGGAAGTTTTAAAAGGTGGTGAAAACATTGTTAGGTGGGTTTGGAGTTGGATACGCGACTAGGCACCAGACATCATCGGCAGGAGGTGCCAATCGTTGCTGCTCGTGATAATTTCAGGTTATGGCAGGCTAATCGCCCGGACATATGTAGTCCCTCTGTGAAATGTTGGAAGTGCCCCTCGCTCCTGATACTTACGTGGAAAATACTGTGGGCCTATTCAGGCTGACCCACTTGCCTTTAACTGTAAAAGCTCTGAGTTGAGCATACTGGCTGTAAAGACATTTACATGAAACTGGGTGAATGTGGATTATAGGGGACCCGAACCCCGTAACTCGCGAAGGCAGTGCTTAAAATAGAAGAAACAAAGTCTGGAAACTTGCATGTTATTATTCTTTCACAGAAACACTTACATCAATTTAGGTGAACAGTTTATACCGACTCTGGTATGTGGTCCCCAGATAGAGAAAGCTGTGAAAAATACACTTTTGTGCCTAATAGTGAATTATTGGTGCATTAAGCTTCCCCGGACAATGCTATTCCCGGGGAACAAGGGGTGGCATATCTGGATGCAGAAATAACCAGTTCCAGTACATTACATTAGACTATTTCAACTAAATGTGACTGGTGTGAAAACGTGAAGGCATTCAGAGCGCGACCCGGCACGTGCCGACCTCTTCAGATGCTCGATGGCGACTGACACTGTCAAACTCGCGAGGCAGATACTATTGCGGCATATGGCTTGACCTGCACTACTTTCTGCTTGCCTGTAAGTTTCAAAAATTAAAATAACATGAATACTTGCATAATAAATTAACAGAATAAAAATAAAAGTATTTCTTGATTAAAACAAGGTAAAATATGCACTTAAATAGCATGAGATTATGGTGAAACAACTTAGGTGAAAAATAAGTTAATTCACTTTGAAATTTCCCTACAAATTATATACTCTGGTCTGCTGTTATGCGACTTTGCAAAACAATTTATGAAGGGGGAGTGTGGGTTTATGTTGTTGCGCTGCACTGCTCTGCACTTTCACACACATGCACTGCACTCGTGTTGGCACTCGCGGTCGNGTCTGCTGTTATGCGACTTTGCAAAACAATTTATGAAGGGGGAGCGTGGGTTTATGTTGTTGCGCTGCACTGCTCTGCACTTTCACACACATGCACTGCACTCGTGTTGGCACTCGCGGTCGCTGCAGCTACACTAGTGCGGTTGATGTGGTGGACGAGCGTCATGCAAATGGTCTGAAGGGCACGATGCAGTTCTTTGTCAATATGTAAATATTTTTGCTCACTATTGAAACTGTTATTTATAATATGTTAAGCACAAATAAAAAGTAACTACTCGCAATGCTTTTTTAGTAATATTTGGAATATATTTTCAAATCATAACATAGTCCGATAAAGGCCGATTAATCAGCACCGAATGAATCGCAGAAAACTGCAGAATCTTTGTTATGAAAAGGGGGGAGGGGATTCAGAGTTAGGGAAATAACCACACATGTAAAGGGGGCCTCGAAATATTAATTTGTGATAGTCCCTGAAGTTTCTGTCGATGGCCCTAGATGATTGTGTCCCGGTGGTATATTTTTATTGTGGGATTCCGGGCTCGAATTCTAGAAAGAAAGAAAAGACACTCACACAATATATATGTTCGCTTTTAACTGCGTTTTTGTTGTATTGTAAAGGAAGGGGTAAGGGATGAAATTTAAATGTGCCATAACTTAATATTTACGCATAGGCTATGATAAAGATATAGTGATAAAAAATGTTTAGCATCTTTATAATAATTTTTTTTCAATGTTAGTCGCAGAAGTGTATACATCTAAATTATTATAGTGTGGGTAGCAACAGTACAAGCCCTGGAAATGACTTGAAGTGTTAAATTTGGGCACAACCAATTTCAACTTTTTGAGCTTATATTTTACAAGAGTTAGCCATTCCTTTAACATATTATATAATATTGCACATGAAATTACAGATTCAAAAATTATAAATTTAGTAATGCATTGCTCTGACAACACAGAGTGGGCAATAACTTTTGCATAGGACTGCTCGTTTTTCTCGAGATTGGTTTCCAAAAACCTGCCAAACATAACGAATTACGTTAATTAATGTATTTAGCATTGATTTATGCCCCACTCCTTGTGAAACTTTTCCAGGAATTAGTGAATGCAATGTTCCGAAAACACTTATTTTCACCGATACTTTGAATTATTTAAAGCAATTAGATATTTAGCCTGTGATTTTAAAATATTGACATGAATTGCTTAGGCACTTTGTTTAATGTAATTAAAACATAACTTACATAGTCAGAGCTGTTAACAAAATAAATTTAAGTACATCTGATAGTCATCACAGTATTGTGATTGCATATCCCATTGAAAATATAGTGAATAAAACCAGTGTGATAGCTGAATATGATTCAAGTGCTGTTGTCAAGTTGATGTTATATTCGTTTAAGTCTTGTGGGATCAGAAATTTAAAATTTCTTCTAAGCTAATTTTGTGTACCATATACCATATAGTAGCTCTCTTCCATGACAACAATTCTGCACACAAAAGAAGCAAATGGTTTAATTATAGCAAGTGTAAAAAATAATTTTATATATAATATATATTCCGTAGAGCATACAAGTACAGCAACGCCATACTATGGACAACGGAAACATAATACTTTACATACAAAGTATATACAATACTTCAAATACCCTAGTCTTGCTACTCTACACCACATTAAATATTCACGTGGCATGCATTCATTCTGCGATTACTTCGCAATCCCCTAAGGGTGAATTTCACGAACATTTGCCTGTAAGCAATAAATTCGCATGATATTTAATACACATTCTTACACTTTATTCCTATCCTGAATACACAGATCTCTCTAGGGACATCACAGGCACTCTGTTGGATCACTCGGTATCGGGTCATGACCCGTTCCCAAGAGAACGATGCGGACACGAATCGGGATGCACGACATGCGTTTCTGCGGGCCGCACTAGTGCAGCGACTGTGGATCGATGATGTGATTGCAGTGGCCATGCCAGACCAGGCAGGAGTGGTCCACGTTAATACCCTCCCCACTCCCCTCAAGGAGGCCACTGTCACAGTGGGANATTCCCAAGAGAACGATGCGGACAAGAATCGGGATGCACGACATGCGTTTCTGCGGGCCGCACTAGTGCAGCGACTGTGGATCGATGATGTGATGGCAGTGGCCATGCCAGACCAGGCAGGAGTGGTCCACGTTAATACCCTCCCCACTCCCTTCAAGGAGGCCACTGTCACAGTGGGAAGGGGCGGATCAAGACCACATGGTGCAGCAGGTGATTGAGCGGCGCCTCGGTCGCGGATGCAGTTGTCTCTGCGAGATGACCTGTACAGATTTGGATCGCCCTGCTGCAGGGTTGCATGCCAACTAGTGTCGGTTAAACTTACCCTGGGCAGGTGAGATCTTACTAGTTCGGTTGGGTCAGTCGGCTGGTTCTACATCTGCTCAGTAGGTTGGTGGCCCTGCCACTATCGAAATTGTGCTGCTACTACTGCTGTTTCTGAGGTACCTCTGCGCCCGGTGTCGATGCCATTGAGGGCAGAATGGCTGCCCCATCAAGATATTTGACCCAGAACTGGACCTGGCCACCGATGAGTCATGTGACCTGGCAGTCTGGAACAGGGCACCTAGGGGTGTGTGTGAGTCCCAGTAGGCCTCCTACGTCGCGGGGCTATGCGGTGCTGCATGTGGTCGGTCGTCATTCAGGGCGCTCTCTGTGAAGTCGCATGTCTCCACGGCTCAAGGCGCCTCCATGGCAGCTGACGACACAGATGTCCATGAGGGCACTGGTGTTGTTAGACCTGGCAGTCTGCGCCTGCGTTATGCTGGTGATTGCCATCCCATATCGGCCAGGACTACTTCGGTTGGTTGCCTTTAACTGGTGTTATCTTGGGGTGCTGCAGTACCATGTGTAGACGACACCAGCGTGGCCTTTAGGTCATCACGATGGATCTTAACTTGCCTTCGCGCACCCATCTGGATGTTGTAGTCGATCTTCCCCACCCTTTGTACCATCGAGGGGTGACCACTCCACCTGGAGGGGGCCTGCACAGAAATTGGTGCGGGTGGCCGACTGTTGGTGTTCTCGCATGTAGAGATGTTATGCAATTTGCAGCTTTCGGGGACCTTGTGGTTTCTGGCAGCAACTGTAGGACATACTGATCATGTTGTGTTCTGGCCCGTTCGAACCTCTCCTGGCAGTGTCCTTTTCGTCTCCCCATTTCTGAGGGTCCTGAGTTCGTGGTCGGTTGTGTGTATGCATATTCCCTGGGTCATGCCAGACCGTGTCTGTATAGTAATTCTGCGGGCGAAGTATCTCTTAGAAGTAGGTGACCCAGGTAGTGAGGTCACCCCCCATGCGAAGCTGGAACTGCACCTTGAACTCTTGGTACCTTCATTCTGTGGGTTTGTGATTCCCGGGGGTGGGGGTGGTACACCACTGTTGTGTGGTAAACTGCCCTCCGCTTGGTACAGAGTTCTTGAAATCGCTTTCCCCTGAACTGTGGTCCATTGTCGGAGGTGATTACCTTTGGATAACCCCAGTGGGCGAAGAAATCATTCTGCAACACTCCTGCTGCAATTTTGAGGCACGAACTCAGGAGGTGATAACCCTCACACCACCTGGTGCACAAATCTGTCACTACCAATAAAAACTCTTCCTGTTTAGGGTGTGGGGA
Organism: Clitarchus hookeri; assembly: GCA_002778355.1. Taxonomy (NCBI): domain Eukaryota; kingdom Metazoa; phylum Arthropoda; class Insecta; order Phasmatodea; family Phasmatidae; genus Clitarchus; species Clitarchus hookeri. Next base: position 243,319 of record NQII01002301.1, read on the forward strand.
CATGGTCTCATCAGGTGTATTGCGATGGTCACGAAGGGTTTCTCTTCTACGCAGTGTTACTGTTGAGTAATGACATCGGCACGGCACATTTTCAGGGGGTTACATGATTCGCAGACAAATACAAATTCCCGCAATTGTTGGATGAGCCCTGGCTTGAAATAGTGGGTTAGTATGTTCTGCTTGGTTTGCGTGACTCCGAGGTGTCTCATCAGGCAGCTAGTATGCGAATGTTCCAGGACGAATGTTCGTCCCTNTAACCCCAGTGGGCGAAGAAATCATTCTGCAACACTCCTGCTGCAATTTTGAGGCACGAACTCAGGAGGTGATAAGCCTCACACCACCTGGTGCACAAATCTGTCACTACCAATAAAAACTCTTCCTGTTTAGGGTGTGGGGACATGGTCTCATCAGGTGTATTGCGATGGTCACGAAGGGTTTCTCTGCTACGCAGTGTTACTGTTGAGTAATGACATCGGCACGGCAAATTTTCAGGGGGTTACATGATTCGCAGACAAATACAAATTCCCGCAATTGTTGGATGAGCCCTGGCCAGAAATAGTGGGTTAGTATGTTGTGCTTGGTTTGCGTGACTCCGAGGTGTCTCATCAGGCAGCTAGTATGCGAATGTTCCAGGACGAATGTTCGTCCCTCCTCCGGGACATATGTTCGTCAGCGGGCCGGGTCTTCAGGCGATTTTCGACTGCACGCCAGTTGGCCAGCTGTTCTCTGGCACACTCCGCTACATCTGCGGACAACTCTTGTGCTGCGAGTACTCGTTCATATAACGCATCATTTGTTAGGTATTGGGTGGCATTTCTTATTCCTACATTAAAATGCTGTAGCCAGGCAACTGGCGGACTGTCTGGCGGGAATAAGATTTCCCACTCATTTTCATCACATGCTATTTCGGATGTACAGGACACACGGGAAAGGGCATTGGCTATTTGGATTTCTTCGCCTGGAATGTGTTCCACCACAAAATCATAGGCCTATAATAACATTGACCACCGCGTGAGTTTGATGCGGACAGTGCGCATGTTATGCAGCCATATTAAACACCAATATTTGGTCGTCAATGTTAATCGTTGGTACTCTAGGTGGTGGTGGTAGTGTTTGAGTGCCCAAGCGATTGCCAAGTATCCCCTCTTGTTCACGTCATAGTTGTGTTCGTGTGGGGCAAACTTCACACTACTGTAGTCTATGACTATGTTTTCCCCATCTTCATCGTATTGAAATAAAATGGCGATAAGCTACTCTTGACTGGCATCTGTTTGCAGATATAAATGCCTCTGGGGGTCTAAATGACCCAGTTTGTCGTACTGTTGGAATCTGTGTTTGATTTCTTCGAACACGTTTTGGGTGTCGTCACATTGAAAACACCATTGTGTGGACAGCAGGGCGGTTAGTGGGGCTGTTATCGTGGATAAGTCTTGTATGTAGAACCCTAAAACAGTTTATAAGCCTGAAAATTTTTCGCAGGCATTTGTGAGTGTTGGGTGGGGGATAGTCTTGAATTAGCCTCAATTGTTCATGGTTGGGCTGGATACGCTTGGCATCGACCATGTGGTCCAGGTATTGAAGACATGTTTTCCCTATATGACATTTTTTATTGGCACATGTTAACCCATTGATAGCCAGTCGCTCCAAGACTAGGGATAGGTGTTGTATGTGTTCTTCCCACGTTTTTTTTACCAAATCCCAACGTCGTCTAGGCATGCGATCGTACACTCCCCTATAAGCCCATCCAGGTTGCATACCATCATTATCTGGAAGGTGGAGAGGGCTCATTTCAGTCTAAAGAGCATGGTTTAAAATTGAAAACGGCAGCCTTCGGGGGCCGTGAATATGGTCATGTGACAGTCTTCGGGTCGTACTGGTACTTGCCATTAACTGCTTCTCAGGTCAAGGGAAGATAAAATCTTTGTGCCCCCTTACATGTTTAGTGCAGAGTTCACACTGAGTAAGGGTGGGTACACACTTTCAGTAACTTGGTTGAGCAGGCTGAAGTCCACGCAAAACCTCCAGCTCCCGTCTTTCTTGGAGTCCAGAAAGAGAGGTGAATTGTAATTGCTTTCCGAGGGTTCTATTACCCTATCTCTAATCATTTCATGGAATTGTTGATTAATGTTTCTCAGGTGATAAGGATCATAATCACAAGGGGCGGACCAGATGTTTTCAATTTTAGTGTGTGGTATTGCATGTTCAGCGGCGCTCGTTCTTTTAAGGGGGTCTGCCATGGCAAATATGTCCCGTCGTTCGGTCAAGACTCGCTGGATCACATCCCTATGTTCTGCGAGTACGGCGTGGTCAAACGTGTCTAGTTGGACAGATTGTTCGTTGGTTTCTCTGCGATGCTCTAGGTTGTACACCGTTCATCGTTCAGTCAAACCGAAGTGAATGCGGCCCATGTCGTTTTGAATAATGCTGTTGTATTGTCTAAGCTACTGCACCCCAAGAATCAGGTCCTCTCATACCCCGTGGAGACGTAGGTGATGATGTCCATAGAACAGTCACGAATATGTTTTACCACTNGAATCAGGTCCTCTCATACCCCGTGGAGACGTAGGTGATGATGTCCATAGAACAGTCACGAATATGTTTTACCACTTGGACTTCACCCAAAGATTTGTTGGTCCCTTTCAATGTGGCCAATTGTACGAATTGTTTGTCCCTGGTGATCAGCTGTTGGTCTATTAACTCTGCCTGCACGAAGTTATGCGATGCAGCTGTATCAATTNGAATCAGGTCCTCTCATACCCCGTGGAGACGTAGGTGATGATGTCCATAGAACAGTCACGAATATGTTTTACCACGAGGACTTCACCCAAAGATTTGTTGGTCCCTTTCAATGTGGCCAATTGTACGATTTGTTTGTCCCTGGTGATCAGCTGTTGGTCTATTAACTCTGCCTGCACGAAGTTATGCGATGCAGCTGTATCAATTNTTGTTTGTCCCTGGTGATCAGCTGTTGGTCTATTAACTCTGCCTGCACGAAGTTATGCGATGCAGCTGTATCAATTAAGGCGACCATATTCCATCCATCCAAGCATATGGATATTCTGTTCAGCTGATCACTAGCAGAGCTAACCTGGCCTACATAATGGTCGATCTGTTTGTTTTTTATAGTTTTGGGAGTTCCGGTCGCAGCAATGATTGAGAGGGTGGTCCCAATTTACCCTACTCCACTTCTTTGTTACCCCGGCGGTTCACTCGCCCTTCCAAGTATTGACTTCCCGTATTTTGGGATGGTCCCTTATGCCACTCTACCCATAGGAAGTCTGGGTGTCCACATTATTGCTCCGCACCTCTGTCCACTCGCCTTTGCTGTGCTCATTAAAATTTGTTGCCATGTGCTTCTCCATGTCTCGTGCTATACTCACGGATGTTCTTAGGAAGCGTTGAGTTCCATTGAAAACCATGGGCCGTAAGGCCGTTCAGTATTAGTGTCTAACTGTTTCCACGGTAGTTTCGAGCATGTCTTCCTCCGGGAGATATGAATAATGTCTGTCAGCTAGACTTAACTTTCGGCTCACGAATCTGTCCAGGTCTTCGGTGGTGCCTTGTTCCTCGGTAAACAGGGTGACATGTTATGTTAATGTGATATATACGTGTTCGCGTATCTGGCCATAAATTTGCATACGAATTGTCTCCAGGACATGTTGTATTCTGTGTGGACGCCCACCATTATTTCGCTTCCCCGAGTATTTGGTTCCCGATGAAACTCGCCCACTTTTTCTCGCTAACCCCGTACCTATATTATGGAGTAGTGCACTCTTTTAGAAACGTATGTGCGTCCTCAGCTGTCTGGCAAGAAAAGTTTGGGATTGCCTCAATTTTGGCAGGTGTGACATAATTCCACCCGGTTAGGCTTGTCCTGTACTCGGGGGCTGATGGCTCCGGTGTGCCGAACTGTGTCCCACTGATTCGTATCATTCCTGCCATGCGGATATGGGTGGCACAATTTCAAGTCACTCTGTTTGTAGGTTATGTTATCCCAGCACAGGTTGNATTCCTGCCATGCGGATATGGGTGGCACAATTTCAAGTCACTCTGTTTGTAGGTTATGTTATCCCAGCACAGGTTGGGTGAACATGTCAATATCCCTTTTTATTTGCGTGGGTTCTGGTAGGACCCGTATTGGGCTGTGTACATTTGTTGACACTGTTTACACTTAAACGTTCCCTCGCAGACCGCCTGCCATTCCTCTGTGGACACACATGTGAGATAAAAACTCGGATTACACTCTTTACAGTTTATGCACGTCTTTTCGGGGTTCACACAATATTCTGCCCGACACATTAAATCCTGGGTGTTGTTAAGGTACTCACGGTTGCTGGCTGGCTTGTTGTCTACTGTTCTGTAAATTGCAAGAACTGGAACTGATGGTGCCAAAGATTAATTCATTCTGTGTGGCGTAAGCAACTTGTATGTATTACGTGTTGACATATAGCACAGCACACTGAGGTTGTGCCAACACCCACANTTGGGTGTTGTTAAGGTACTCACGGTTGCTGGCTGGCTTGTTGTCTACTGTTCTGTACATTGCAAGAACTGGAACTGATGGTGCCAAAGATTAATTCATTCTGTGTGGCGTAAGCAACTTGTATGTATTACGTGNACTCGGATTACACTCTTTACAGTTTATGCACGTCTTTTCGGGGTTCACACAATATTCTGCCCGACACATTAAATCCTGGGTGTTGTTAAGGTACTCACGGTTGCTGGCTGGCTTGTTGTCTACTGTTCTGTAAATTGCAAGAACTGGAACTGATGGTGCCAAAGATTAATTCATTCTGTGTGGCGTAAGCAACTTGTATGTATTACGTGTTGACATATAGCACAGCACACTGAGGTTGTGCCAACACCCACACACATGGATCGCGCATGGTGTTAGGCGACCTTTGTGGAAGCGAGTGGAGGCATGAAGTATGTGTCGTATTCGGTCGGAGGGCACCTGCATATACCTGCACATATGTTATATTTGTCGATGGGATCGAGTGTTCGGGGCTTTCCGCACTGACCACACTTCCGACAGGTGGATGGTACAGTTGGATTGTACTCCATTTCTCAACAGTCTTTTGTATATCACACAATGCAGTTGCACATGGAACCCATGGTCGATGCGACGCAGTGGCCCGGTCCTTAGTTGTAATCGTGGACCATATTCCTAGAAGGCAGTGGCCTTTACTGTTCGTGGTCTCCTCGTGCACATATAGAGTATCGCTCGGTCTGGTTGTTTACCACAGCACAGTCGCCCAAGGTTTTCCGCACTAGATGACAGGTCGGCTGTGATGTCAGAGACTATTGTCCCATATTGAACTGACCTATGCCACAATATGGCGGCACTGACCGCATTTTTCCTGGTCAAGCAGCACAAATGGAGCATTTTAAGACCGACTGTCATTTCTTTCTTCTCCAGATTTGTACACACGTGTTTGTTAGTCTTTATTTTTGTCACGCCTGTTTGGGAAGCTATTTAATGTTATCTGTGTTCGGGGATAGCAATGCAGACGTCGTCCAGCAACTATGTTAAGAAAAATCAGAATATTACACAATGTTGTTATTTAGANATGTGGTCGGGGATAGCAATGCAGACGTCGTCCAGCAACTATGTTAAGAAAAATCAGAATATTACACAATGTTGTTATTTAGAAAAGAATAGGCTCCAGCTCACTAGGTGAGCACGAAGTCGCAGATCTCAGGATCATGGGCCTAATAAGCACATGGCTGTATCCCCCGACACACACGGTACAAATTTACAGGAAAACGTAAAATATAGCTCAGGGTATTCAGGCTCCCCAGCACAGCTTAGTATTACCTTTTTACCTTATTAATGAAGGATGCGTCCTTGAGGCGTTGACGACATCCTCGATAGGGCCAGGGCCCGGAATACAACACTAAGTGAAAACTTACAAGTTTCGGTTAACTCAAGTAAATTGTATTGCTAAATAGTGTACACAGGTAAATGTAAACAATGTTAATTAAAGAGGACCTGACTCACAAGCCGTACCAGCTGCCTTTACTGTACAAAAGGCCAAGAGTGGCGCAAAAACTTACAATAGTAATTAGACCTCCGGAGTCGGTAAATTGAACTAATGGAGGGGTGCTGCGAATGCGGGAAAGATTGTTGGTAAAGTATGTAAGAGTTCCAGTAAATTACGTTAACCTATTGCAGTTAAGTCTTCGAAATAAAGTATGAAAGTGCCCTTGATGCAACGCATGTGCAGCACCTAAGACCAGTGGAATCAGACTGCCGGAGTTGGCACAGGCGAGTGATATCCTTGCTGAGAGCTCGTTCCACTTAGCGAGGTAATTTAATTAACTCACCTCATTAACATAGAACTTGAAACACATATACATAAATGTCTGAAACATTCTGAGCGAGTTTTCTTAATCCTTTAGAAAGTTAAGAGTTCTTAATTAAGGACTAATTTAAATACAAAACATGATTATATGGTGCCATGCAGATCACTTGGAAAATTTAGTTCTGTAAAGTTTTGGGGCACTCTACGACCGGAACGGCCAGGTTGAAATAAAGACACATTATTTCTTATGTCACTAATTGGCTTGATTAGGCACACAATTGCACTTGGAAAATTATATAGAACACTTCAAATACCCTAAAATTGNTGTCACTAATTGGCTTGATTAGGCACACAATTGCACTTGGAAAATTATATAGAACACTTCAAATACCCTAAAATTGTAATTGTACACCCCATTAAATATGCATGTGGCGTGCATTTATTCTGTTATCACTTCGCATTCCCATAACTGCGAATTTCACGAACATTTGCCTGTGGGCAATAAATTCGAATGATATTTACTACACATTATTACACTTTAATCCTATCCTTATTCCATAGATCTATATTNGTCACTAATTGGCTTGATTAGGCACACAATTGCACTTGGAAAATTATATAGAACACTTCAAATACCCTAAAATTGGTATTGTACACCTCATTAAATATGCATGTGTCGTGCATTTATTCTGTTATCACTTCGCATTCCCATAACTGCGAATTTCACGAACATTTGCCAGTGGGCAATAAATTCGAATGATATTTACTACACATTATTACACTTTAATCCTATCCTTATTCCATAGATCTATATTNGTGGGCAATAAATTCGAATGATATTTACTACACATTATTACACTTTAATCCTATCCTTATTCCATAGATCTATATTGGGACACCACAGGCACTCGGTTGGATCACTCGGTATCGGGTCATGACCCATTCCTAACAGAACAATGCGGACATGCATCGGGACGCACGACANTCGGTTGGATCACTCGGTATCGGGTCATGACCCATTCCTAACAGAACAATGCGGACATGCATCGGGACGCACGACATTCGTGTTCTGTGGGCCGCACTGATGCAGCGACTGTGGGCTGATGATGTGATGACAGTAGCCGTGCCAGACCTCGCAGGAGTGGTCCATGTCAAATATTTATGCGATGTTTAAGAATACATTCGGGAGATAAAGCAGCTGAAAAGTACTAATAATCTATGTGTTCTCAAATAATTCTTGAAGTAACTTTTTTGTGATTTTGTAGCTATAAAAATCTGAAAGTCTGTGCAATGGTTGATCAATTTCATCCCTTTGGTGTAACACTGTCCGGGAGTCTCTGGCTATGGCTATGATGAGATGTATGATGTTTATGTAGGTGTTAAACAAATTATAATGCCCTGGTTTGGACAGGACAGGATACTCGCTGATCTCAGGGCAGTGCACCGTTCGGCAGTGTGGCGATTATGAGGCTATCCCTGGGGGCCATTATCGTTGCATACTGAAGTTGGAAAATATGTGAACTTAAGGTTCGGGACTAGCTAGGTACTCCATGGTTACCAGGTCTCGGAGCATACACACTAAAGGCCCTCACGCCAGAAGTAAACAGCGATGCCTGAATAACATAAGAATTACTGAGGCCCTTAATTACACTGAAAAAATGAATGTAGATGTCGAATGGCCTTGAATGTTTACTTATATGAAACACAACTTACGAGCACATGGTTACATACGTGGGCGTAGCTCGTAACAAGAACTTGCAAAATTGAGAGAAAATTAACATTATAATAATTACATGCAACAGACACAAACACTATCACTTTGAAAAACATGAGGATAGAGAGAGTTGCTGTGCACGACCGCATGGTCGGTACACTCGTTAGTTTATGCGGTTAATGGTCGCGAACCGAAAGCTATAAGTTGAAACTCTCCCTTGCCAAATAATTTGTTGCGAAGGAAAGGCATAGTGGGCCATGGAAGACAAAAGAAAAACGGTTGTGGATTAAAATAGTTGCAGAAGATACCATTCAGTTGAGGTACAAAATATGAAATTATCCTGTGTGACATGTCCACTACCTTGTGCGGTCCAAGAAGAAGGACTGAGGCAACAGGACCATAGTCTACAGTCGCCTCGACCAGAAACCAGGGCTGCGNTTGTGCGGTCCAAGAAGAAGGACTGAGGCAACAGGACCATAGTCTACAGTCGCCTCGACCAGAAACCAGGGCTGCAATGGAAACTTAACAGTAAAACCGAAACCAAAAACACTTAAAATATATGCAGAACACTGATAAAAAATAACCAATAAACATACAGCACTGAAAACATACTAAAAAATAATTTTAAAATAAAACCAACCTGCAATTATTTGTGAGTGCAGAAAAAAGGAAATTTAATTAATTAGTAAATCACATACACATAAGGGACAGTCTATCGACTGCAATTCTTTGCAATCAAACACAAAGCTGGCAACCACCTTCCTATAATATTTTACACTCAAATAATGTGTGGGGGATAAACAACGGTAATTTAAGCGGGGTTGCTTTGCAGTTGTTATTGCACAACATCATAAAGTTCAGTCGGCCTGCTCTTGCACTGCCAAAATAAAACTCACGCCAACTCATGTGATGTGTCTAGAAAACGAACTGAAAAACTTTTCATTGCAAATAGCAAAAAGGCAATATCCTCACCAGGGGGAAGCATTGCCGATATATTTAAGTGCATTTAAATTTGTGGGGAAACCATGCACACACTACACATGTGATCTCCTGTATGTAGTTTTGTATATGTTGTTTTCGAACTCCTCCCGGAGGGTCGCCCAGGCCTATGTCCCACGACGAATAGCCAGCGACTCGTGGGCTCGAGTAAATACCTGGTGGCTGTTATCCATTTGTCGTCCATGAGTCAGGTTAGGGCACTGATGACCAGAGGAGGAACGACGTCAAGTAATATTTTAAAAATTACTGAGCATGTTTTTGATGTAGGGTACATTTTAGGTTAAGTCGTATCAGTGTTGTTTACATTTAGATTTTTGTACCGAAATGGTGTTTTGCAGTTGCTTTAAGCTTGTGTGTTATGATCAGAATTACAGAAATAATTAAATAGTTGCTTGACCGCATTTTTTAATAGGCCAAGTCTCTTATTGTGTATACATTATGGTAATAACTCGTATTAGGGAAATTCTGTTGTGGCACCATACAAAATTATGTATGATGTAAATGTACTGAAAAATATGAGTATTCAGTTCCTCTTGGATTTTAAATGTTCTTAATTTTTTATAACCTGCGAATTTTATATTTAATTAACTTTGTACTGATATTTGGTGAAATATTTTATGTAAGGTGTCTGCCTTAGGTGAAAAGGTAGTAACAGAGCACTTTTGTTTAAAAAATTGGCTATAGGTGGTATTGTTAGGCAAGAATAGAAGTGAAGTTGGTAAATTATCTACACTAGGCTGAAGGAATGTTTTTGAATATAATTTAACTATATGTGGTGATTGCACTTTTAACAGTGATGCATAATTTCATGGTCTCATTTAACCTGGAAAATTGTGGGGTAAAAAGCATAAGCATAATATTAAACTGTTAAATATATCAGTAAATGAACTGAAATCAATTATTTTATTAAAATAAATAGTATATAACACTGAGATTTCATGCGAAAACGGTGCCATTCTGCACAAGTTTGATATATATATATATTTATCATTCAGCAATACAGTTCACAGACGGAGTTTCAGTATGCAGAGTACGAACCTCTCTTGAGATAAATATAAAAGTACCNATTTATCATTCAGCAATACAGTTCACAGACGGAGTTTCAGTATGCAGAGTACGAACCTCTCTTGAGATAAATATAAAAGTACCGACACAGCGCCACAGTAGTTTACAGGTTATTGTCTCAAAACTTGCATAAAAATAAATATCATATGCGGTTACCTTCCACACCGGCAGAGAAATAAAATAATAAAGTCTAGTGGCCGATGTGGGGGTTATTCGCATACACGATGCGACCTAGACTATCATTGTACTATGACGACTACTGTTCTGACCTGCCCTCACGGGCGACTGCCCCGAAGAACCTTCTTCCGACGACTGACTTGAATAAGACTGCTCTCAGGGCGACAGACAGACGCCTCTTTTTGTGCTGCCTATCACCCCCCTCTCCGAGATAACGGCCTGGCCACGCACGCTCTCCACAACGTTATCGTAACTGACTGCACAAACTAATCCTGCGCCGTCAATATAAACGAACTTGTCGACGTCGCCTGATCCAGATAAACTAACATCTCATACAACAAAAACTTGTTGACTCATTAAAACTGCGCCGGGGGAACTAAAACTTGTCGACGTCGCTGTTAACAGAAACAAACTAATCTAATTAATGCTGACGCTTTCCCAAGACAACAATGTTCGAAACGAAACACAACCGGACTCCTGATAAAACTTAAACAGCAGACGTCCGCCCATTAACCTACAAACGCACACGTCTGCCTGATAAACACGGGAAACGAGCCACCACGGCTTTAAACTTGAACCCGATAAAATTTACGAAGCTTTCCAAAGCTTCACACACACAAAAGAATTTTACACCCGTGTCCTGAAAAATTATGAATATTGCATCATTACAAACTGATAAATATACTAACACCAGTGTGAAATTTTTATTCAAATCTGGTTCTTAAAGAACACTTCCCACAGAGATTGAAACGTTATATCCTGATGTTAATATAAAATAATCATAACTACATACTTTCAATAAATATATTGACCCTTCGTTACCATGTAAAAGACTACCACTGACAGATGAGGCAGATGTCTCATGGAGTAACAAACTGTACTCTGACATTCACTGGCTCAACTTTGTTTGAAAACACCAGCCTATAGTTGCTCATTTGTTTTGTGAAAAGATCCCTTGTTTCATTATCTCCATTCATATGGATTAAAATTTCTTTATTTATTGAATTTAACATTCCCACTAACCTTGTACATAAATTGTATTATAATCTTAGGCAAGCCTAAATTTAAATTTATTCAAGTAAACTGAAGTAAAACAGCCAAACATGCCAAAAATTGCTATTCATATTTACAGCCTGGACACTACAGTCACTAAAACAACCTTGCCTATGTTGTGAAACAATAATGTGGGCATATTTTACATCATTACACACATTTGAAAACCACTCTCGTGTATACATTAAAGATACAATAAAGGAAGATAAAAAAAATGTTAGTTTCTTTGCAAGGAAAATTAACATTCCATTCCTTGTACTATTATTTTAATGAAACAAGCAAGTTTAACATACTGTAGGAATGGCATAAATTGTTGTGTTATGAAATTATCTGCAGCTCATGAACATAGATTTATGTATCTGGCATTACCTGAATTTACAAAACTGTGCCTGTCTAATAAGATTAGAATAAATATGTTGGCTTCAATTTCTTTGTAATTACCTCTACACTGTTAGGACAGGGTTGGCAACCCTGTCCATAGTGGCAGACTCTCTCTCGTAACAATGGCAGCTAGTTTGTGTACCTTGTACCCGGTGTCTGATAACATAACATGGTGGCAGCAGTAAAACAGGAGTTTTCAGTGTAGCACCATGTAGTTTACTGTTTCAGTGATTATTGGAAGGACGATGGCAGATAAGAAGGGACCTGAAATATCATCTGCAATGGGAGGTGTTAATAACATCAAATCACCACAACCTACGAATTTCATGAATCCATCATCATGGCCAGCATGGGAGAGATTTCTATGCTACATGTCTGTTTCAGGATTTAATTCCAAATCGCAAAAAAGGAGCAGATTGATGTTCGTCTTTATCTTTTGGGTGAACAAGCGGAGGAAATTTGGCTACAGTTTCAGCCTGCACCAGACATACAAGTACGAGTGCCGAAAGCATTCAGGAATATTTCAACCCAAGAACAAACACAATATATTTGAATGGTATAAGTTCAACGCGCGGGTAAAGTTGCAAGGTGAGTTGGTGGGCAAACTTGTAACCGCACTACATACCTTACCAAAAAGTTGTAACTATGGAATTCAAAAAAATGAACTTATCCATAATAGGGTGGTTGTAGGCATGGCCGACAAAAAAACGAGTGAACAGCTATAATTACGGCAAAAAATCACTTTAGAAGAAGCAGCATTGGTGGCCAAGCAAGCAGAACTGCAATTTAAACAGTCCTTAGTTCTTCATAGAGAGGAGCAACACGGAGGGGAGTTCAGCAGAGTCCACACGGGGAGGTGTTTATCTCCACAAGGCATGTCTACTCGGGTAGAAGACACTTGATGCAAGTTTTGTGGTAAAGTGTCCAGCTCGTCATGCTAAGTGCTTCAGTTGTGGTAAGCTCAGGCATTGGGCTTCTGTGTGTAAAGCTAAAGGATGATCAGACCATGGTACGGTTTTTAATGTGTCTGGGAATGGCCAGAATATACAGAATAAAGATGATCCAAGGGAGGACCTATTTATAGGGGGATTGTGGTTAAATGGACTCGAAAAATATAAGTGAGCCACAACAGTTAAAATTACTGAATTTGGAATGTCAGTGAACTTCCTAATTGACACTGGTGCAGATGTTAGTTGTGCCAGAACAGATGTTACAGGTTGTAAAAAGACAGAAGAACTTATTGCTGGTCCTGATGGCTACCGTCTAAATGTGGTGGTGTTTCGAGGTTTGGTTTTGCAAACGAAAGGTAAACAAACCCAATCCAGAGTATTTATTATTTCAGGCCTACAAACTGCTATATTGGGAAGAAAGTGTTTGCAGAATCTAGGTATTGTATGCTTTGACGGAAATAGATGTAAGGTGTACATAGGGAAGGTGATATAGCCTCAGAATTCACCAAATTCAATATTCCGGTAGAATTCTCAGGTTTAGTCAATGGACTGGGTAAAATTAAAGGCGCAGTCAAAATTGTAGTGGAAGAGAGTGCAAAACCTATTCTACCGTCAGTCTCTAGGACAGTGACTATACCTATTTTGAACAAACTAAAAGCAGAATTTGATAGGCTAATACAACTAGATAACATTGCGCCAGTGATTGAACCAACAGAATGAGTTGCGCCCATTGTGGTGGTTCCAAAAAGAAATGCAGTCCATATATGTCGGGACTATACTGAGTTAAACAGCAATGTTTGTAGACCTCACTTTCTTATAACCAGTGTTGAATCAAAGTTAGCTCTGCTCAAGGAAGCAAAGCATTTCTCGAAATAAGATGCCAATTCGGGTTTCTATCAAATGGAACTAGCCAAGGAGAGCCAAATATTGACTAATTTTATCACACCATTTAGCAGATATTATTTCAATAAGTTGCCATTTGGCAATTCATGTGTATCACTGAATTTTTCGAACAAAAATTCCCATGTTCTGGAGAACATTCCAGGGGTTATATTTAATGTGGATGATAGTCTTGTTTATGCATCTACAATTTTGGAGCATAATTCAATACAGAGGATAGTTCTTTGCAGACTAAAAACTGAGGGGTAACTACCAACAAACTTAAACACGTTTTTGGGGTAACAGTTGTCAGGTATTTGGGCTACATACTAACATCAGAAGGTGTATCAGTGGACCCAGAAAGAGTTAAAGCATTAGTATAATTTCCTCAGCCTACGGCAGCAAGTGCACTTCAGCAGTTTTTGGGATTAGTCAATTTGTCACATGAGTTCCTTCCTGGTAAATCGTATGAATTGGAACCCTTGTTTTCCCTCCTCAAGAAAGATACAGAATTGGCATGGAAGCCAGCCCTAGCTAAAGCCTTTGCTATCATTAAAGGGCTACTTTCTCAGACACCTACTCTTGCAGTTTTCGATCCAGAGCAGCAAATACTGGTAAGTGCAGATGCTAGCTCATTTGGTCTAGGGTGCTGCATTATGCAGCAAAAGGATTGGATTTGGCATATTGTTGCATAAGGTTCAAGAACACTTACACCTACAGAGAAGAGATACTCCCAAATTGAGAAAGAGACTTTGGCCTTAGCTTGGGATGCCGAAAAATTTCAACAGTATATCCTAGGTATCCATGTAATATTTGAAACAAATCGCAAACCCTTGCTGCAGGCATTGTAGTCAAAACCCATAGATGAATTATCTCCCCGCCTTAAAAGGTTTTGTATGAGGCTGATGAAGTATGATAGATATAAATAACTAAGTGTAACTCACGTAAGGTTAGAATGTGTAGCTAGAAACGGGTAGATAAGGAATTTAAATCCTTAGGCCCCCCTCCCTAGATTCAAACCTCTCACACATAAAGAGCCTGCCATGCGACCTATAGCAGAGGCTCCAGAGCAAAGCCTCTTATTGACTACACCTTAAGTGCCATGGCAGGAAGAGTAGAACTACACACCCATTGTGAGTTTGAGTTAGTGATCACCCTAATTTCTCCAATGTTAAATTGCGTGAACGCATGTCACTTTCACTTTCCAGGTCAAAATGTAAACATTTGTATAGTTACCACAGCCACCAGCTGTTCCTGTGAGCATCGCGCCATTTACTATAACGTAGAAGGGGCATGGACACTCAACCGAAATCCCCTACACCCCAGTGGGCCAAAGCTTTTCGTGTGCCACCTGCTCAGCAACCCGCCTGGAGGAGAGAAAGAGTGACCCAGAAAACCAGCCCACTCCTGCGCTGCGCAGAGAATGCACAGAACAGCTAACCCAGATAGAAGCCAATGTAAGCAACCACAGGTGACAGTTCAACATCAGTGGCTAAGCTAGGGTTCGTTGTTATCGTAGCTACTTAGCTGCTGCTCATGTAGTTCCAACAGGCCCCTTTATCTGTCCTCTTTAAATTTAATTCCGTACGTTACCAAGTGGATTTGGTAAAATGTAGAAGAGTACGGGACACCATGTATATTCTGGATGGAGTAAACACGTATTTCAGTTCAACCACAGAGTTTCGATTCTACATTGAACAGAACCCTCTAAAGTGGGACTGCAGGCTGTCCCTAACAAGGACTGCACGTACATTGAAAACACCACACATTAACAGGCAGCCCATACTGTGGACAAGGTATTGAAAGGTATCTTGTGCATATGTATGGTAGAGTCCCCTGTTAGCAAGACCACACAAAGTGGATAGACCATCTGAGTCAGTTAACCCACTCCTTCCACTTTGTATAGACCTGCCGGAAGGAGTGCCAGGCCTGACTAGGAGTGACCTACCGCCTTCTGGGTACACAGTAGATAGCGATTCGTTGCCTGCCCCACCATTGCCAGTGTGAACCGTAGAACCTCTCCTGCTCATGCTATTCACCCGCAGAAGGGGGAACTAAGTGGAACAAACAGAGAACAGCTGCAATCCTCACGGAGAACTGATCTCTGGGCAACCCACCCACACCAGCCTTGAACTGTTTGTTTGCCCCCTCAGGAACGATCTTAAGCCGCCTGTCAACTATTGAGGTCTCACTTTGCAGTTCTCCCCGCCAACCTCTTCGGCCCTCTTGTTAAAATCCCCGGAGCTGTACACTCCATCGTCACCTACATCCGACTGGGCCTGGTCCTGGGCATAGAACCAGCCCCATCAAATGACGCAATGCTGCCAGACAACAGAGCCAGGATGACCACCAGCACCAGCTCTAGCACCTGCAGTCCACATCTGCAGAGGGAAGCAACATGGGCATAGCTGAAGGCCATTGCCCTGACATGTCAACAAGGCTTAGTACCACCGTCACCAAGTATGAGTCAGTCCCGGGTGAGGCTTATAAAAGGCAAGCTAGCTGCAACCCTTACCCCAACATCCCAGAGGCCTCACCTCATACTGGCAGACTTCGTGTCCAGCCGACAACCTACCTGTCCTACCCTACACATGGGTATTGTTAAGGACTCCGCCTCATTTGAGTCTGTCCTGAGCCTGTGTACCTGACCGTACGCAACTAAAGACATAGCAGCGATAGATGCGTGCTGTAGCCCCTAGCCGTCACACATCACTGGTTTGACATAGTAGAAGGTGAATGCTCTAACTGCTGCGTCCCTGCAGCCCCCCACCCCCCGAACAGTAGGGAATGTGTATGACTCTCAAAGGATATTTTGTTTTTTTTACCCAAATACCAGCTATTAGCCCTTTATTTATGAGGATTGCCCCCCACTGGACATGGGGATCAAGATACGCCCAATCGCCATGGGTAGCCTCAGGCTAACAGAACAGCTGTTCACACCTGAACGCATAAGTGTGACTTTCGTTGCATCTTCAATATCATTCAACATTTCTCTGAGACCCTTGCACTCAGACGTGCCCGTGGTTCTGCTGGGTGCTCCACCCTTGGAAAGTATAGAATGACCTACCTCGCTATAACTGGTTTTCCCACTAGCATTACGGTTTGACAACACAGTGATCAGCAGGTACTTTCAGATGTTCATCAGCTTGTGGGAAATTGCTGCATACCAAAGTGAGGGACCAAAAATGGGAGTAAGATGGAGCTATGAGTGACAACTTACTACCTGCACAGTACTGCTGGTGCAGACAAGCGGAATTTTCAATAAGTCAAAGGTATAATTTGCCATTAATTAAAATCATATAGACTAGTCGATACAATTCCATTTACTGCCAACAACATTGAAGAAGCTTATATCTCCACTTCCACATTAANTACTGCCAACAACATTGAAGAAGCTTATATCTCCACTTCCACATTAACCAGCAGCATACTTCTCCTACAAGATGGTATTGCAAAGGGCAGCCATTGGCTGTTGACCACACGACCCACAACTACCACAGTTTAATGCTCTGGAGGAGATGGTGCCCACAATAAACACCTCAGCCTACGTCCCAACCCTTTGCACACACAAATATGTAATGTCAATAGGTGTTCACATAAAACAAAAACTGCCCTAGAAACCTGATTTACTGATAAAAAAAAGAGTATAATTAAATATATCTTACATGGCGCAATATAGCATTATCAAGGGGTATGGTGAAATACACATTCTGGAAAATGTATCATGACTTTGGTTTATTGTTCCTTTTCACTTTACAATAGCATAAGAGACAAAAATGAAGTATACAAGAATTACAATATATCCTTTACATGAAGCTGAAATGTCACCCCTTGGAAAACAATAGAGGCCAGAAACATTATCAGTAATTATATAAAAATGTCATCAAGTTTTGAATCTTTAATGACAACTTGTAATCGAACATTACCACAAGAAAACTACAATACTGAACAATTCCAAGAACTTTATGTAATAGCAAACATACTTTACCTACAAAAACTTTGTGACTTCCCCCCTCCCCCCCAAATATCAACTAATTTAACTACACAAAAATAAACATTACAGATTAACAGCTAATAAACAGTAACGTTAAAATGACGAACAGCTGTCATATATATAAATTTAAAAAAGTTACAAATTTTTTTTATAATAGATAATATNTAACGTTAAAATGACGAACAGCTGTCATATATATAAATTTAAAAAAGTTACAAATTTTTTTTATAATAGATAATATGTACCACCAAATTACAGGTACAAAAGTAGTCTGACATTAACATCTTGCATAGCACACTTTTTCCTCAATATACACAAGTTAAAATTTGCTTTACTGAAAAACAAATACAGATTGTCCAAGCAGTAGCTAAAGATTAAAATATCAGTACAAATGTAATGTGATGGGAAACTAGTTTTTTTTACAATTCACTGCAAACAAGCACAACCAGNATTAAAATATCAGTACAAATGTAATGTGATGGGAAACTAGTTTTTTTTACAATTCACTGCAAACAAGCACAACCAGTTGACACAACGACACAAAACTGCTCAAGTAACCTCACTGAACTACACACACACTGAAAAATGAATACTGCAACATAAAGTGTTAAGTACCTTTATCCTTATATATAAAATATTTTAAAATTATAATTTATGGGACTACACACTAGATACAAGATCTGTTAATGCTGATTATGTATAAGATTTTCAGGTGGTAATAATTTTTTATAAAGATAACNCACACTAGATACAAGATCTGTTAATGCTGATTATGTATAAGATTTTCAGGTGGTAATAATTTTTTATAAAGATAATAGTTTGCTTTACCTTTCAGTCACAGACGATAGGCCTTAAACACAAAATGCATTGCTTTAAGTCTGTGTTAGNATAATAGTTTGCTTTACCTTTCAGTCACAGACGATAGGCCTTAAACACAAAATGCATTGCTTTAAGTCTGTGTTAGGTAAAAACTTATTTTCTTACACTTTTAATACATGAAAAAATGTTGGAAAATGGAATGTAGCATAAAAACAGGAATACTTATACAGCATGAGCATTAAATGTAAACTAAGAAATAATAGCAAAAGATATTGGAATGTACAAAATCATAATGTACGAAAATGGAATCATAACAGTCTCTCTCATACTCAACAAATATGACCATTGAACTCAGTCTCAACAGATTATTTTCTAACACAACCAATAAAGCTAATGATTCAGACTATTCTTTCCTCCATGCTTTTGTGTTGTATTAATATCAACAAAAATAGTTATCAGGAGTTGTATACCTACTTGAAGACTACTACACACTGAGGTGAAGTGAAATAAAATTTAACTACCACTAAGTAAAATATTGAAAAACTTTTTGCCACAATTTAACTATTTTCCATTACATTTTNTTTTTTTTACCCAAATACCAGCTATTAGCCCTTTATTTATGAGGATTGCCCCCCACTGGACATGGAGATCAAGATACGCCCAATCGCCATGGGTAGCCTCAGGCTAACAGAACAGCTGTTCACACCTGAACGCATAAGTGTGACTTTCGTTGCATCTTCAATATCATTCAACATTTCTCCGAGACCCTTGCACTCAGACGTGCCCGTGGTTCTGCTGGGTGCTCCACCCTTGGAAAGTATAGAATGACCTACCTCGCTATAACTGGTTTTCCCACTAGCATTACGGTTTGACAACACAGTGATCAGCAGGTACTTTCAGATGTTCATCAGCTTGTGGGAAATTGCTGCATACCAAAGTGAGGGACCAAAAATGGGAGTAAGATGGAGCTATGAGTGACAACTTACTACCTGCACAGTACTGCTGGTGCAGACAAGCGGAATTTTCAATAAGTCAAAGGTATAATTTGCCATTAATTAAAATCATATAGACTAGTCGATACAATTCCATTTACTGCCAACAACATTGAAGAAGCTTATATCTCCACTTCCACATTAACCAGCAGCATACTTCTCCTACAAGATGGTATTGCAAAGGGCAGCCATTGGCTGTTGACCACACGACCCACAACTACCACAGTCTCATGCTCTGGAGGAGATGGTGCCCACAATAAACACCTCAGCCTACGTCCCAACCCCTTTGCACACACAAACATGTAATGTCAATAGGTGTTCACATAAAACAAAAACTGCCCTAGAAACCTGATTTACTGATAAAAAAAAGAGTATAATTAAATATATCTTACATGGCGCAATATAGCATTATCAAGGGGTATGGTGAAATACACATTCTGGAAAATGTATCATGACTTTGGTTTATTGTTCCTTTTCACTTTACAATAGCATAAGAGACAAAAATGAAGTATACAAGAATTACAATATATCCTTTACATGAAGCTGAAATGTCACCCCTTGGAAAACAATAGAGGCCAGAAACATTATCAGTAATTATATAAAAATGTCATCAAGTTTTGAATCTTTAATGACAACTTGTAATCGAACATTACCACAAGAAAACTACAATACTGAACAATTCCAAGAACTTTATGTAATAGCAAGCGTACTTTACCTACAAAAACTTAGTGACTTTCCCTCCTTCCTCCCTCCAAATAACAAATAATTTAACTACTCAAAAATAAACATTACAGATTAACAGCTAATAAACAATAACGTTAAAATGACGAACAGCTGTCATATATATAAATTTAAAAAAGTTACAAATTTTTTTTATAATAGATAATATGTACCACCAAATTACAGGTACAAAAGTAGTCTGACATTAACATCTTGCATAGCACACTTTTTCCTCAATATACATAAGTTAAAATTTGCTTTACTGAAAAACAAATACAGATTGTCCAAGCAGTAGCTAAAGATTAAAATATCAGTACAAATGTAATGTGATGGGAAACTAGTTTTTTTTACAATTCACTGCAAACAAGCACAACCAGTTGACACAACGACACAAAACTGCTCAAGTAACCTCACTGAACTACACACACACTGAAAAATGAATACTGCAACATAAAGTGTTAAGTACCTTTATCCTTATATATAAAATATTTTAAAATTATAATTTATGGGACTACACACTAGATACAAGATCTGTTAATGCTGATTATGTATAAGATTTTCAGGTGGTAATAATTTTTTATAAAGATAACAGTTTGCTTTACCTTTCAGTCACAGACGATAGGCCTTAAACACAAAATGCATTGCTTTAAGTCTGTGTTAAGTAAAAACTTATTTTCTTACACTTTTAACACACAAAAAAATGTTGGAAAATGGAATGTAGCATAAAAACAGGAATACTTATACAGCATGAGCATTAAATGTAAACTAAGAAATAATAGCAAAAGATATTGGAATGTACAAAATCATAATGTATGAAAATGGAATCATAACAGTCTATCTCATGCTCAACAAATGTGACCATTGAACTCAGTCTCAACAGAATATTTTCTAACACAACAAATAAGCTAATGATTCAGACTATTCTTTCCTCCATGCTTTTGTGTTGTATTATTATCAACAAAAATAGTTATCAGGAGTTGTATACCTACTTGAAGACTACTACACACTGAGGTGAAGTAAAATAAAATTTAACTACCACTAAGTAAAATATTGAAAAACTTTTTGCCACAATTTAACTATTTTCCATTACATTTTTCATTCAATATAAAAATAGATATTGTTTTAAAAAATGTGATGAAATAATAAAATTAACCAGTAAGATAAAAGTTTAAACTTGTTTGCTAGACGAGAGAACAAATGTTGTAAATGGTCACTCCTACTGAAGTAATATTTTAATGCATTTAAAATCACAGCATATTTCTACTTTCAAATAATCAATTGACAGCTAGTTATAATAAAATATAATATCACAAGGAAACATTAGTGAAAGATAAAGAATATAAAAATAATATTAGAAAAAATAATTTTAAAATTTTAGATGCTTTTATTTGCCACTAACTTAAATGCAAAAATTTTTTAAGTTCATAAATCACTTTTGAAGTCAAGGCAGAAAATGAAATTCAAAATATTTCAGGAATCATTTTCAGTCAAATGTTTTTGAAAGTGACAATTATTTTTTTTTTTGCATTAAAACACTATTTGGAATATATGACTTTCAAACTTATGTAGCTAGAATTAAATTTATGACAGAAAGGAAATATTTGGTCAAATAGTATAACATTTTAAATATTATGAGGAAAAAATTTATGGATCCCCACTTTATCTCTATGCTTTAATATAAATGACTGCAAAGAAATTGGTTTGTATGACAAACTACAATAATTTAACAGCTACCACACAGACCAATAATGTAGATTTCTGCATAATTTATCACAAATGGTTAACTACAGTGATGCTCTACTTGAGCTGGTAGACTTGTGGGAATGAAAGATGCTCACAGATTCTTGGATTAACACCATCACCAGAGGATGAAAGTTTAGGTTATATGTTAAAATAACTTCCATGACTACACATTAGAAGTTATGTGAATGCTTAAAATGTCATAAAATAAATTCCATATTCTAAAATTATAAATTTTAAAGCTATAACATTTATAAAATTGACTCATTTCAAAATTTTACAATATCGTTTTTACATACATACTATCTAGAAAATTGAATGTGACATNTTATAAAATTGACTCATTTCAAAATTTTACAATATCGTTTTTACATACATACTATCTAGAAAATTGAATGTGACAAGTGAATGAGACAGTACCCTCATATTCTAAGAAAAGCTTCTGACAAAATTGTCTCTCACATAAAAATTTAGCTATAACTACCAACTTTGGTTTATATGTAATTTTTAACTAAATTAAAAACTTAAAATATTGGCATTTTTCAATGTAGCACAAAAAGTAAAATTTTAATAATTTTGTGGACAAAAAGGTTTAGATTGGAAGTGGAGTGGAGTGGAGACGTTTGGGCAGCTTTTAAAATCATGGTCTTGAGAGCCAATGAGGATGCAGAAAGGTGGGTATGGAGCAGTGCTGGAATGTAAGGGTGGGGAAAACAGGAAATCCCCCAAAAACCTCTCCAACCAGCACGATTCCCACATGTGAAAACCAGGGTGACCCTGCCACGAATTGAGCCCAGTTCACCTTAGTGNGAGACAGTACCCTCATATTCTAAGAAAAGCTTCTGACAAAATTGTCTCTCACATAAAAATTTAGCTATAACTACCCACTTTGGTTTATATGTAATTTTTAACTAAATTAAAAACTTAAAATATTGGCATTTTTCAATGTAGCACAAAAAGTAAAATTGTAATAATTTTGTGGACAAAAAGGTTTAGATTGGAAGTGGAGTGGAGTGGAGACGTTTGGGCAGCTTTTAAAATCATGGTCTTGAGAGCCAATGAGGATGCAGAAAGGTGGGTATGGAGCAGTGCTGGAATGTAAGGGTGGGGGAAACAGGAAATCCCCCAAAAATCTCTCCAACCAGCACGATTCCCACATGTGAAAACCAGGGTGACCCTGCCACGAATTGAGCCCAGTTCACCTTAGTGNCTCTCCAACCAGCACGATTCCCACATGTGAAAACCAGGGTGACCCTGCCACGAATTGAGCCCAGTTCACCTTAGTGGGAGGCGAGTAGTCTTGACACTACACCATTGCAGCACTCTTTAAATTGAAGAAAGAATATACTGAACTACAAAATTACAGTTCCATCCATATTATGTAAAATGGTATACATAAATTAAAGTTCCAAGTAGATGTGAATATCTTAAAAACATATATTCATGTATTATAAAAAAATAACAAGAAATATTCACAACATTTTCATAAATACTCTGGTGATGAATATTTCAAATAACCTATAACAAAGGCAAGGTGGGAATAGACAGCTAGGTTACTGATTACATTATAAAAAGTAGACAGAATGCACAAGTACTCACAGGGCGGTACTCATTGTAGGAGAAGGGGAAGAGAAAGAGAAAGAGAGAGAAAGAGAGAAACAAACAAACATGCACCCACCCACCCATGCTCACACACGTGTACACACACGTGTATACACACATACGTGCACACATACATACTCACACAAAAAGTTGAATGAACACATTTTCCACGCAGATGCATGGTAGCAATGTTTTGCGGGAAATTTGAAATGTGACAGAGGGGTTATTTTATGTTTAAGCCAGGTGTCTGTCTGGAATTGGTGATCTATTGGTGGGCCAGTTCTCAGCGTTGCAGTTATGTACTAGTTAGAAAGTGGTAGGGCTCTCACCTTTCTGGTTGTGAGATGCTGAATGTGCTGCAACTGGTTTCTCCTGTAAATTTACATTAACCCCAGATATGGCTTGTTTGGTGTCCACTTTATGGCCATTCATTCTCTATCTGAGAGTGTTGGTAGTAAGGCCAATGAACTGCATTGCAGTGAATGTATTNGGGTAGCCTCTATCAAGGACCGCTTTGTGAGTACTTGCGCATTCTGCCTACTTTCTATAATATAACAAAGGTAACGTTACATATATGATATTCTAATAAATTTTAACAGGGATTATTTTACTGATATGGCATTGTTTTATTTGGTGGGAAGATCACAACATAGCTTATTTACATATCTGTATACTGTTATATCTGACATAAAAACATGATATCCACAAGACAGAAAAGGGAAGAGTAGTACAACCACCAGGAAAAGAATTACATGCATTACCACTTCTACAACTATATCTTCATAACATGCCTTACTGCTTTAATTTTATAAACCCTTTTACTTACAAAATTTTGAAAAAAAATAAAATTTAAAACAGCACCAAATATAACAGCGTTTAACAATATTTACAGTACACATCCTAATGACATCATTACAATACTTGTATAAAAATATTATTTTATAATCTTGACCCTTTTATAAAATAATACTAAGGAATTAAGTGCAACTTAGATTTTGAAGTTGTAACATTAAAAGGACCATAGTGCACAATTTCAAATAAGTTTTAGTTATGCTTAAAATAGTCATAAATAATCAATTTTTAAAATACATTTTACATGTTACATTTTGCTTCATCCATTCAATAGTAACCTTTGTAGTAACATTTATAGTCTAAGACAATGTGGGAAGATAAAGATATTATCAGCTAGCACAGCATAGAAACCAATAAGTTCTTTCCAAAGGAGTGAGGAAGACAATTTTATATGTCACATTTTGTGAAACGTAAACTGTTAAGATTTTTACTAGTACTTTCTCTTATAATGTCAAAAATAGCTATTTCCAGTGTTCAGAGATACTGTGGTTGATTTATAAAACACATTTACTGTAATTTATAATGACATGATAAAAACAAGCAAAAATTATTTCTTCCAAGCTTTTGTGCTATGTTATCAACCAAAAAGATAGTTATCTGGACTGTGAACACACACCTAATACAACATAATGAGAACTACTCCAAATTTAACCACTACACTGGTATTGGTCATGTTTCTATACTATCATAGTTGTCAGTCTATAGGCCAAATCGTAAAACACCGAGCACAAATATTTAGTTTAAAATTGAAGATACTTACACTGTAGTTATTTAAACATTTCACACTATTCTGAAAATGATGGAAAATATCTGTGATTTTATATGAAGGCGAAACAGTTATCAAAAACCTTCAGACATCAAAGGCATGTCCTGTAGGCAAATGACAATATAAAATTACTTTATTTAAAACTGAAAGAACTCTCCTTCCCTATATACTCAATGAAAGGAGGTAAAAAATTATGTTCACAAATGTAACCATACTCGTTAATATTTATAACTTGTTAATGTAAACATAGTTCTTGTTCTTGAAAATGTGGTGAAATAGTTTTAAAAGGACAAGAAGTCAAATTTTAAACATGTAGAAACATAAAAAAAAAAAAAAAAAAAAAAAAAAAAAAAAANAAATACTGTTTTAATGAATAAAAATCACAAGATATCTCAAATTTCAGTTAATCAATTCATAGCTACCTATGACAAAATTATCATGGTCGTTGCAAAAATCTATGGAAGATGAAGAATTTAGCCCAATAATAAACATTAATATTAAAAATGTTAAAGCTTTTGATTTGTTACTAACTCATAATGAAAATGTTTTTACTTTTCAAATTACAATCAACTCCTGATTTTCCAGAGGTGGCTTAATCTGGTTGCGGCTTGACAGTGGAGCAATTCAGTTACAAATCAAATTTTGAGCAGCTGCCGCCAGTCGCACGCTGCTGCTATTAATAACCCACATGCACGCTGTTAATTACCTGGCTGCAGTCAAGTGATTCAGTCCTGATTAATTTTAATATTAAAAGTGTTCAGGTACTATATTTACACACGTTTTTAACAGTGAATATGTGTGAAACTTGGAAGTATTAGGAATTCAGGCAAATTGTCAGTGATCACATTTTAATTCATAATAATAAAGTATTTCACTATTAAAACTGGCATCTGCTCGTCAAAAAGGCAAGATCTTGTTAACAGTCGTTCGTACATGCAGAGGCTATTTATAAAATGACTGTGGCACAGAGTATGACTCAATGACAAAATATCACATTAACATAAATATTACGCAAACAACAAGTCACGCATGGTTTTAATAAATAACATTTATTTTCATTTTGTTGCTAAAGTGGGAGGGAAGTCAAAGAAAAAAAAAACAAAATGGTGAGCTGGCCTCAGAAAGGCTTTGCAATTGCAGGCAGAATCCAATATTAGCAAGCATAATTGCTTCACACGAAAATATGTT
The DNA here is from genome assembly GCA_002778355.1 of Clitarchus hookeri. Classification (NCBI taxonomy): domain Eukaryota; kingdom Metazoa; phylum Arthropoda; class Insecta; order Phasmatodea; family Phasmatidae; genus Clitarchus; species Clitarchus hookeri. The sequence continues at coordinate 269,515 of NQII01002301.1, forward strand.
ATGTTAAAATATTTATAGATCTCACAGAAATTTAAAACCCTGAGAATTTGTTCGCATATTTACACTTTATACATGAAAAACATGACATTTCATGGGGGCATTGTTTCCAAAGTGAGCCACGTGCACTGGCTGACAGATGGCAGCATGGTAGCCTATTTTGCTGCTGTGTCATATATGTGTATCTAGCATGTCCTTTTAAAAGTGAATTTTTCATCTAGTGTGGACTCAAAACAACTCGAGTTTGTAATATATTATGTCAAATTAATGTAGAAATATTTGAAAATTACTCTGCGATAGATGTCCGGCCTCTACAATTAATGTGAAGCATGAACGTGGCAACATTAGCAGCAAACACTAGCTACGGCCTATGATGAAGACATAAACGAAGCTAAACTATTGCATAAGGTGTTCCATTTTGTTTAAACACGTACACATTATTCTAGAACAAAGTTTAATTTGTTACACTAATTACAGCTGTTTTGTAATGATATAAAATACATAGACATTCTATTTACGATCTTCCTGCCCACATATTTCTCCAATGTCTGTTTTGCTAATGCAGGCTGTCAAAATAGCCAATGTGAAATTTTATTACAATCATTTACACATCAGCTGGTACAGAATTTTGTGTATGTGATGATGTTAATATCATTTATGACGTTGCCACACACTGGCTGTCAAAAAATTGAATTCTGTATTACTATATTATTTGTTTACATAACCTATGTGTACAATATGTAGGCCTAAAGTAAACATTTTTTCCCCTATCGCTTTAACCATGAAATTGGTTATCCGTGAACCCTTAGCCAGTCATTACCCCAGAAAATCGGGAGTTGATTACATTATTTGAAGCCAGGAAAGAAAATGGCATTCATAATATTTCAGGTAAAATTTAGATCAGATTTTTTGAATGCAACAGTTANTAACAGTTATTTTTAGCAGTGAAACACCAGTTGAAAATGATGGCTTTCAAACACATATAGCAGAAATTAAGTTTACCTGAAAACATAGTCGCCACTTAATTTTATCCCTATGGTTTAATATGCATAATAAACTGTAGTATTATAACAGTTACCACATGGACTAAACAGCAATGATACTCTATCTGAGCTGATTGACTTGTGCGAACTAAAGTTATACACAGAGTATCAAATAAGCACCATCACTAGAGAATGAAATAAGAGACTATATTTTAAATTTTAAAGTGACTTCTAGGACATTGTTGTAATGTGAAGACCTAAACGGCAAAAGAGTACTCCAAAAATTTTCCTATAATAAATCTGGCATAGTTACAAAAAATCCCTGATAATCAAGTTTACTGGCCATACACAAATAACTAACCTATTTTTTACCAACAGTAGATAATGAGAACATCTTTACCAAAGTAATGCTAGCATATTCTAAAATTACCATTACTTAATGTCATATTTTTTCCCCACTTAAAGGTTTACTCTATTGCTTATATGTAAGTATTATTAACCAAAAATGTCATACTATAGAATGATACAGTATCCTCATTTCCAATAAATGCTTCTGAAAAATTGTATCCCATGTACATATTTAGCCAAAACTACAAAATTTGGCATCTATACTACTTGACATAGTACCACAAATTTCACAGGACAGAAAAATTAAGAATAGCACAACCACCAGGAAGAGAATTACAAGTATTACCACCTACAACTATGTCTTCATAACATGCCTTTTTGCCATCATTATTTTGTCTTTCCACTAAAGGCACTTCGAAAATTATGTCCTGAAAAGACAATAGAATGTATAAAAACACAATAAATTATTTAAAGTTTACATTCTTGTAACATCATTACAACACTTGTGTGGGCTACATAAGAATTATTACTTTCTTATATTCCCAACTCTTCTATAAACAATACTAAGGCATCTAGAAGGACTTATATCCATAAGTTGTGTTATTAAATTGACAATGGCAATAGCCAACAATTTAAAACAAGTTTCAATAAATCTTAAAATAGCCATGAAAGAAAACATTACATTTATGTTATTAACACACTATATTATTGCTCAAACCATTCAAAAGTAACCTTTGCAAAATGACGTATAATATAAAACAGTGTGGAAGAGAGAACTAATCTGTTATCACATCATGGTAATCAAGACACTGTTCCTCTCAAAATGATACATTTACTCTGAAAAAACCAACTTGATATGCAGCATTTTGTAAAACATACTAATATTTTACTGGTATTTTTTCTTCATATGCCAAGATTAACTATTTATAATGTTTAGAGATAATGTTGTTATCATATAATACAAGCATATTGTAATTTATTGTACAATAGTATCAATGTCAAGTGAAAACATATCATTGTGCTACTGAAAACCACTTCAAGATTATACATAGTAACCTGTGTATGGTAGTATGCATTACAGTAACAAAATTGTAGCATAATACTCAAATACAGGATTCACTCAAAGCACTGCACTAGCTATCTTGCAATATTTGTGAAATTTCTTGACTAAAATAGTTGAAGATGTACATGTTTCTGAAATTTCCAGCACCACAAAGAAAATTATATTTTCACGATAAATGAAAATTTTATAAAAGAAGTAATGGTAGGAGAAGTTCATGAATTTAATACTTTGCAGAAATCTTTCAGAAAAATAATAAAGATTTAAGAGAGAAGACAGTGATTTATTGAGACAAATTTCATTCAAGAACTAGGTTTCCATTGCAAAAAAATGCCTCAAGTTTTAAAATGATTAATATTTTAGAGATTTTTGATTGTTATGAGTGAAACCTAAGGGAGATTAACGATAATAAAATATCCAAGAATAAAAATTATTTGTGTTACTAACACTATATACGCACATTAATCCCAAATTGCAGTATCTTGTAGAGAGTTGAAAATCAAAATTGGAGTTCCATCAAAAACAGGGAAAGGTTACGCTAATTACGTAGGAGGTAATAACTTTATGGAATATATAGAGCTGCTAATAAAACCCCACAGAAAAAAAATGAATTCCTGAACAACTTAAATTAGTTAATTCAATGAAAGTAAGCAAATTAGTTTCTAAATTATTCATAACTGCATTTTTGTGTAAAGTAATTATGCAAATCATTACAATTTCTAAAAAATTAATAAAATCAGATAAAGATAGTTATAAAAAAGCTTTATAATCACAATAACTATATGTATAATTATTGATAAAATTTTCAAACCACAGAAAATTACACATCAAAACAGTATTGACAAGTATTTCAGTTTTTGTAATCAGAAGTGTATTCATGGTACAGCTGCTAAAATCTATTGTAAATATGAGGGGAGAGAAAAGAAATTTAACGATTAATATATGCTGTAATGTTTTGGCTGCCAGCAGGCATGGTTTCATGAGTTGTGTAAATGTAAGCATTTTAACACAGAATACTTTACCTTCATCCTTGGAGCCATGAGAGAGAGAGAAAGTGTTGAAAGCCAATTGAGCAAAGGTAACTTTCAAATTGACTGCCCTGAATACGTTTAACTCAATTCGTAAAAAAATCTCAGTAAAAACTGTACATTCATCTAATTGTCACAGTTTACAAACATATCAGTAAAAATTGCCTGTGTCAAAACTACCCAAGTTAATGACATAACAGATATTCAACCCTAGTGACATTTTAATATTTATTTTTGTTCTTCTTAGGTTTTGATTTTTTCTCAGTATGGGTACTTTTCTTACTGGCAATTTTCTTGATAGCCCCAGTTGCAGGTGATGGTCCTGCTGGAGATAATACAGCCCCAATTGCAGATGATGGTCCTGCTTCAGGTAATATAGCCCCAGTTGCAGATGATGGTCCTGCTTCAGGTAATATAGCCCCAGTTGCAGATGATGGTCCTGCTTCTGGTAATTCTTTCTTGATTTCTTTACGTTTCTTTTTTTCAGCCTCAAAAATTACCTGAAATAAAGATTTAATTACATCATATCAATGTTAAAACAAACTCCCAGACTTTCAGTTATTTGACATAGTACATACAGATATTTAACCTATATTCTGATGGAAAGCAGTAATTCAAAAAAATTCTATAACAGGTATGGCACACAGTTGCGTAAACAGGAAACAAAATTGTAACTTGAAATAACACAGTACTGGAAGAACATGTTTATTTGGAGATCGCATCATAACTGGTTTTAGTAATTATACATGTTATAAAAAAGTTCAGCCCACTTGTTAACCCCAATAATTTATTTGAGTGAGGATACTCATTTTCGTTAATAATGTATAGATCTACAGCTTCCAAAGATAGCTCTTGGGTTACTCTTGATATGAAAATATCTGCACAGAATATGAAAAAATTATCAACAAAATCTAAACTAATAAAATATTGCATATTCCAGGAATTCTATGAAAAATATATATCTACATATAGAAAAGTAACAAAAAAAGTTAAGAAGAGATATATAAGTACACAGANGAATTCTATGAAAAATATATATCTACATATAGAAAAGTAACAAAAAAAGTTAAGAAGAGATATATAAGTACACAGAGTGTTAATTCTTGTAATAAAGCAAAAGTATAATGGCAGATGGTTAAAAATGAAAAACAACAACCTGAGACACTGCAAATTTATAAAATCATAAATAATGGATGTGTGGTTACTGGTTACAGATCACAAATAAGTGTGTAATAGTTTTAATATAACTACGTAAATATGCAGTCCTAATATAATAAAATTTAATACAAACTTGATTAAAAACAAAGAAGAAAATTTTTTTTACCATATTACACTACACTATGTAAACTCAGCAATANTAATACAAACTTGATTAAAAACAAAGAAGAAAATTTTTTTTACCATATTACACTACACTATGTAAACTCAGCAATAACAGTAAATAAAAAAATTAATCATCTTTTGCATATGATAAGCTAGTCAATAATATTTTAAAAGAAAGTAATAAAAATATAAGTAAATCATTTTTATAAATTTTTAATACAGCTTTAGTAGCTGGAATCTTCCCTATAGGTTAAAATTGGCCATATGATTCTATTACATAAAAAGGGAGACAGAACTTATATAAAAAAACTATAGATCCATTTCAGTTCTTCCTTCATTATCAAAAATTTTAGGAACTAAAGTTAAAAATAGACATAACATTTTAAGATAAATTTAAACTTATAAATTTGAATCAGTCTGGCTTTACCAAAGGTGTATCTACAATAAATGCAAATAACAATATACCTAATGATAAAGCACTTGACCGAAAACAAAAAGTAACATCTATCTAAGGCCTTTGACTGCTTTAATCACGAAATATTGATAAAAAACTAAAGAGGCTAGGTATTAAAGGCATAGCTAATAATTGGTTTTAGTCTTATTTGACAAACCACCAACAGTATGTAAGAGTAGAAAGTACCACAGGTAAAGCTGTTTCTAAACTCTATAACATCTGAGTCAGTGTCCCTAAGGGGGGGTGGGTGGTCTGTGATGCGGCCCATTATCATATTAATATATATTAATGATTTATCTTATTCCTTTATGGTAAATTTATTCTTAATACTAACTTTACATTTTTTTGCAGATGATATTAGTTAGATTCTTTGTAATAGAAATGCATTTTTTTTCTTCAAATAATTAATAAATAATATATTAATACACAAAATTGGTTTACTGAAAATAGGTTGTTATTGAACTTTGTTAAAACTAATTAAATAAACTTTGTAGGGCACAGTAAAGGAATTCAAGAAATGGAGTGACTAAAAATAAATATAGACAGTAGTTTGATATAAAATGTCCTAAATACTAGATTTCTTGAAGTTTACACAAAACATAAACTTAATTTGAGAGAACACAATAATAAATTATATGGGTGGTTCTTCAAAATTTGGTTAACTTATCGCCTAATTTTGTCAAAGGTGTTTTTAGATGGTTATCAGTAAAGTTTTAATTTTATACTGTGGGTATAATATCTACTTTGTTGCATCTAAAAGGACCAGTCACTTTACTAAGTATTATAAGAGAAATTCAAGTTATTTTCAAATCAATGTTCTAGGGATTGACGAGACATAAGAGGGACTGACGCCAAAGATGGTTTGTGTATTTAATCACATTTTTATTGCAAAATTAACTTTAACAAAATCAAATAACTTGCATATAATTACTAATAATTGTAACAAACAGTCAAAATATAAGTTATTTTGTATGGTTAGTAGTATTGTCTTTCTACAATCATAAATTTAGTATCATAGTCTAGTTTCAGTCTCAAAAATATTAGGTAGACAATCAGTTTTTGATAAATAGTTACCTTAACAAGCTATTTTTTTAGTTACCTTAACAAGATAATTTTTCTTAGCAGTTAAACTGTACTTTGAGTTTAGTACATACAAACTAATAATCTTTAAGTAATTAACAATATT